>OMLP01015439.1:20311-39157 GCA_900302685.1 Spondyliosoma cantharus | reverse complement strand
ATCATCTCTTCAGTTACGTCACAAAAACAAATTGTAGGAGAACGCAGCACAAAGACATGATTATACATATTAGTTGCCATTTTACTTGTCGTCATCCCGTTTACACCAAAGGGGGATAAAATGTCAGGAATGCAACAAAAATGCCTTTATTGGTGCATGTTTGCATTAGTGTGCGTACGTTCAACGGCGCTCCTCTTTCAACTGTGCAGTGCTGCGTGTAAGCACCAGTCAACCTGAGGCATATACTTAACAGTGCTCGTTGTGGTAATTGCAGAGGGTAGGGGTCAGACATGCTAATGGTGGTCTGTGTAAATGTTGGGTTATCTGGATGCCATGACGCAGTGACATACCCGCGTTGGAAAATATGACAAGAGGTGGACAAATGACAGTATAGTTGTTTATTTTCACTAATGGACAGTGTACAGAGTATGCTGTGCTGCACTAATAAAATCATCACTTGTTTTATAATAAATAAACACACAAACACAGACACAGACGTGGGAGAGAAAGAGAAAGTCACAGCTTCCCGGAGAGAAAAACCCTTTACTGAGACTACACCAGTCCTCCTCTTAAACCAGCAGTACAGGAGATGTGGGGAGGCGTACCGAGCCAGTTCACTGACTCACAGAGGCTGTGGAGGCAACAAGTGCAGACGAAGGAGCAGTGGGGAGTGCTGGGAGGAGACTCTGTTAATAAAACGGGAGTATCCTGGGCATGACTGCATGTGATAGTTATATTGGATGATAATCTGCAGATAAAACTCCCTTGGGAGGTTAATAGCGTCTCTGAGCAGGAGTGGGAGTGAGAAGAAAACAGCTATGAAAAGCAATTCTTTTTCAGTCTTGGACACAGAGGACAGAGAGAACCACTGTGAAATTCTCTTAAATGGCTCTTTTTCCTCTCCAACAACATTAGGGTCTAAACAGATGTGACTGATGTCAGCTATGAGTCACTTTAAACTATCAAAAACATCAGCGACCGACCATCGGAAGAGGCAGACGTGAAAGGGGAAGCTTGATAGGAAACAAAGACACAAATCTCAGCACCTGAGGATTAATACCTGATATTCAACTTGACTTGCTGGTATAAATGCTTTCGTTCAAAAGGAACTAGTAACAGGGACAGAACTGTAAGACACAGATATATTGACTCAAGGATTTCTAGCAGTGGATACAATTTGGATGAACCAGTTTGCAGCTTCTCCAACCTGCAGGTGATTTCAGGACCCTTCGGATTGGGGCTCAAACTAGGTCGCAGCAACTGCTGTTTGGTGTTTAAACTGTTGGATACAGATAAGTGTAGCTATATAGACAACGCATATACATAACACATAAACAATCAAAAGTAGAAAATGTATAAAGCAAAATAATATATTTCTATATTTATACATTATGCATTAACAAATGCACTTGCATTGATGGAGGTAGATAGCAAAGATTCAGAGGTAAAAAGGCATATAGATGTTGCTGTGCTTTGGAGGAGAGTAAGTACATAACGTGGCTGTAAAATCTGAAATTGAATGCAAGAAGGTCTGTGTGCTTAGCAATAGTGTATACAGTACAGAGTATGAGGTGAAAGGAAAAAGTGGCAGGATGCTGCTGATCTCCTTGAGTTACCCATCCAGTAATCTGGATCAGAGGGGTCTGGCTTGGCTGGCAGGGCTCTCCACGGTTAGCAGGAGGTGTTGAGGGAAATCTTGTCCCTGCGTACGGATGTCTGGAGTTTACACGTCGGCTCACACGAAGAGCACAGAGTAGGGAGGACACCGGCAGCCCTCAGAGGACGACTCTCGCACCCAGGAACCATGACAGCCCGGGACGGAAGCCGCTGCCCAGAACGTTCTAGGAAGGAGAAAAGGACCGAGCAGGCATGAAGCAGTCAGTGACCAAATGGAAAAAGTTTATTTTTACCTACGTAGAGAAGATTATGTGCAGGATTACACAAAAACAACTGAACAGCTTACCACAAAACTTGGATGAAGGACTTGTTATTAAAAAAAAGATGAGTGAAGATGTGCAGATGTTGATTTCAGGGCTGTGTGGGTAGGGTAAAGGCCACTTCAACTACATGGGGAACTATTTTGTTGAAATCATCCAACGCAAGCCAAAATAATGGACTATTGTTATGGCTCTGCACAATCTTTAAATGTATATTGGATGATATATTTACATTATCTTAGCTCAAATGATGATTGTCCATGGAGCTTTGTATTGGAACTAGATTGATGCTATGTCAAACTAAGACTTATTCAGTTATTTAAATATTTGTAATATTTAAAGATCCACTTTATACCACTGGTTTCGGGGAAGGTTTCACCCTAGACATAAAGTATATCAAGGGCAATTAAGTGCCTTGCTCATGGACTCAGAAGGCTGAGCTATATTAAAAGTTATACACAGGTCAACTACCTTCAACTCATAAGCTGTCAGAAGTGTAATGACTGAACACGTCTTTGGTTCTGATTCTTTGGCTTACCTGGTGCTCTCCAGGCCGTCACCGCCGCAGCGGTCTGACTTTGACATGGCATCGCTCTGACACTCTGCACAGACCAGCCTCTCTCTCACCAGCTGAGCACTCCACAGTTTGAGTTTACACGCTGCACTGGCCTGTTTCACCCGTAGGTACACACAGTAACTGCAAGAAAGAGAAAGAAAGAGAAAGATTGACTCAAATTCAGACTGACAAAAATACATGACTCAAGATGTCCAATCACACATTTTTGGAACAAAAACCTGCAGATGTCATCCTGTGGGAACGAAAATGCTCATAAAGCTCTGAACCCAAGAGCTCAGCAATGTCTGTTATAACTTTGGACTGTTATCAGTCACTCAAATATGGCACTATGGCATCAACAACTGCAAAAAAGACAAATGGAAGACATCCAGACAAAGACAAGGCGAGGCAAGAGAGATTTCGACACTCTACATAAGTCAACCCTCCTCTTCCCTACATCCACCGAGGCCTGTTTGATGAAAGCCAAGTGGTGATCCAACCCGGCAAGCTGTGCTTGATCACAGCTATAATGAGACAAAGGACAAATTGAACGCCTCGATAAGAGATTTGCTCCATTTGAAGGTGATCCAGCAGTGTCATGGTCACCTGCAGTATCCTTCTATCAACACAGCTCACTCTGTGCACTGGAAACAATAATAAAGTCTTGTTTTTCTGCACATTGTGTTCTCTGGCAGGCACTTTGAACTCCTGCACTATTTATTTTGTCTCTGATTCAGTCAGCTGTGACAAAACACCATCCCCAGTGGGGCGGTTTGTCAAAGAAAACATGAAGCTGTCAGTTGTTTTGTTTTTTTGAAGACCTTTTCCACCAGTAACATATATCATTATTCAGGTCTAATTCAGAGTGTTCGTGCCTGCATTTTGAAGACAGTGTTGCTTCGAAGCAAACATGCAAATGGTTGAGAGAGTAGAGAAAAGTGAATCATTAACATAATCACTGATGCTGGATGGATTCTATCAGCAGTTGCATTAGCATATGTCTCTGGGATTACTTCAACATTATGCAAACACATTACTCACACATGCATTGGCTTAGTTTCCCTACTTTCTCCAGTAAATCCCTGATCAAATCACTTTTCTTTAAAGAAAACACACAATACAATTATGTCTTAATTCCTGGCAGATAGCACAGGTGTTAAACCTCCACAACCTCCTCCTCTCTGTCAAAATATTACTCATTCAATCTGTCACATATACAGTATAACTAGAGATCCAAAGAAAACTACCAATTACCATCTCATGTCATCTTAACCCCTCGCTTCCAGGGTCATTTTCCACCAGCGCCATAACAGGGCACCAGATGTCTGCGTTAAATCACCCTGACTCTGTGTCATCCACGCTGAATTGCTCTCATTTATCAGTAATGTGCCTCCAATCCCCTGATGCTCTGTATTTCAGTCAAAACAAAAGTATCGGATGTCTTTTTTAATCAGTGTAAAATGCTGCGGGGCTGTCAGGAAACCATCCATGATATTATTCCCTGGTCTATGATATTCTTCGGCTCTGAGAACTTCCACAATCAGCTCAGATCAAAGATGACATCTGTGCAGGGAGGGTTTACCTTTTACATGGATTATGGCTGCCTTATCAGTAAAGGTCAGCTCATGATGAAAATATTCAAAGACAGCGTTCATGTTACACAGTCAAAGCAATTTCAAGGCTCTGCGTGCTATGGCAACCTTGGCCTTGGTCTTTAGTGTCTAATCTTTTGGAGCACAAAGTTGATCTTAAAGTGACCTTTGTAACTGAGTGAACATGAGGAGTAAAATCCAGATTCATCAGAGAAGAAATGCAGCTTTGAAACGTCGAGCTAGAACAAAAGAGGTTAATGCCTGTATGTTAACATCTGAAAGTCTTCTTTTATAAGATGATTGCTGACAAAAAATCTGAGCGTATCGTTGCTTTCAATTACATCTATGAGTCAAATATGCTTTTGAATATATTTCAGTCAAAATGCATAGATAACTTTTTCTTTTTAAATGAAACTCCTTCGTTGCTATAAAACCCCACTGTCTATACAGGAAATGCAATCATTCTCCAGTCCACACACTTCAGCTGTAATTACCCCCTCTCTGCATCGGCTGCACATGAAAGCCGGCGCTACAGACAAAAACAAAGAGGGCTGGCCGGGTCAGTCTGTCGCGAGTCGTCCTGTGTGTTTGTTTGCGGTGTGCTAATAGAGGCTTTACCTGGCCTTCTCCTCCTTCATCAGCATGTGTGGTCGCCTCCAAGGGTCCTTGAAGTTCCTCTTGAAAGAATCAGGCAGGATCTTTGCCACCTCTGCAGGAATGATGCAGATGCAAATGAGAAAGGCAACAATCATGTCAGATAAGCTCTTGCATCCCCCTGAAAAGCATTTTTTAATTACAATACACACCCAACATGTGGTCTGTATAGCTGCTGATTGCATGACTCAAAATGACTAAATGTATCAGAGCGGTGTGAAGTGCAGCATTACTCATTTTTCCTTGGAAATGTTCTACTTGGAAAACTGTTTCTGTGTCCTGGTATTTTTTTATTTTTTTTTTACAGAGAATGATTCAATAGTTAAGAAGATAACAGAAATTTTGAAATAGTGCAGCTGGAGGTAAGGCTGCAGAACAGATGTTTTACTTACAGTAAAAGTGTGAACAAGAGGTACCTCAGAGAATACTGAAACACCAAATTAATATGAAACAGAGGTCAGAGCAGGAGAGCGCGCACGCATAAATGCATGCATGTAGGGGCATGTATGGAATAGCTCACCTTTCGCAGTGCTGCATATGGCGTTGTTTCCAAAGCATCCTCGTCGCTGTTTGAGGTCAGGACAGGGCTTGCCTCCATTTCTAGGGGGCACAGACACCTGGCGACTCCTTTCTGTGCTGCCAACTCCACATGGAGATGTGCACGATGACCATGGACCCCAGGATCCCACCACACAGTCAATGGCTGCTAGGGAAGCAGACAGAGTGATCAGCTGAAGGTTTTATGAGAAAAACGACCAAAGACATCAAATATCTCTCTTCTAGTTGTTTTTTGTTGTTTTCTTAGGTTGCTTTAGATTCTTTTAGTATTACATACAGAAAACAACATTTTGGAAAGGTGAGATGAGCTTCATTTAAAGGGACAGTTCACCCCAACTACACATTTTTTACCTGTGTTGCTTTTTATCCATCAAGACTGTTTTGGTGTGAGTTGCAGAGTTTTGGAGATACTGGCTACAGAGATGTCTGCCTTCATTCAATACTATGAAGCTAGATAGCACACAGCTTGTGGTGCTCAAAATGCCCCCATATATTTTTTTTATATTTTAAAGCTCAACAATGTCCTCTCCCAGAAATTATGACCTGGTTACTCAAGTTAACCCACAAACCTTATTGTGAGCCAAATTCATCGATGAAAAAGCTAGCTAAGGGTAACAGCTCAGCCGAAGAGGACGCTGTAAATGTTTAAATACTGCATTGTCATGATAAGATGCATGCTTCCATTTGAGCGCTGATACAACTGCTCACAGTAACTTCTCTAAGTAACCAGGTCATGGTTTCTGGAAGGGGCATTGCTGTTGGGTTTTCTTAAATGTGTCTTTTTAGCACGTTTAACACAACAAGCTGAGTGCCATCTAGTCCCATTAAATTATAGATGGACACTTCTACTGTTGATATCTCCAAAACTTGACAACTCCAATTAAAACAATCTAGATGAATGACTAACACGACAGGTAACAGGAAAAATATATATGTTTGGTTTTGGGGGTCAACTGTCCCTGTATGGATGATTTAAAAAGGCCTTTAGGGAACATCTTCAAGAAACTCAAGCACTCTCCAGTGGTGCTTTCACACTAAATGCTATAATTCTGACAGACAAATTGATCTTTACCCCAGAGGTAGCTGTAACATTCCCCTAATCTTTGCTATCATGCCTGACTGCATGGCTGAGAGTGTGAGCTGCAACACACCCAGATATAGTGAGTTGCATGATGTTGCCCTGCACATGGTGGTTGGTGGGCAGCAAAACGAGTGACTGGGTCATTACCATCTACGAATGTCAGATCAGCCAAACCCCAGACTCGGGAAGTCTGTGACCCAGGTCAAATGTGGGGGCCATTTAAATAAGGAGCTAATTTTGCATCCTGTTCCCTCTGGTTTCCCTCTACCCCACAATTAAACACACACACGCCACATAAACACAGCAGCAGCAGCAATCAAGCTTCCCATTCAGTAGGCTGATTTAGCCAATTACATCAGGCTGAAGAGGAAGCTGTACTACTTAGATGGCTGCTCTGATCACAGCCAAGAGTCTCAAGCAGTAATCAAGCCTCGTCAGACTTGGAGATTTAATAGCGGCAGACATTTAACAGCTTTGTTTTGAGGAGGAAGTGCCCACTCCATAAACACGAACAAATGAGGAGAGGGGGTCTGAAATGCTCACGCACATACTTAATAAATACAAACATATATGCCAGAATACCTTTGTTGAAGTAACCTGATATTGGTGTGGAGCTTCTTTGTAGACAAGCAGAGGATGGACAAGTTTTAATACAATGAGAGCAGGTGCACCCAGCGTGAAGCTCTTAGATGTTCTCGGCGAAATTATAGGGAGCGAGGAGGATAAATATACCATAACTGAATCTAATCCTCCCTCACCATCTAATCTACCTAACTCTGTCTTTATAATATGCGCTCGGCCCCACAGTACAATGCTGCAAGTGAATAAGTATCTGTGTGTGTGAACAGGAGAAAGAGCGAGGGAGAGCTTTCAAGGTGCCGCCTGTTCGGTTCATTCCCATGGTCCTGTTGGGCTTTCGGAGGCGGGGGGCTGTCTCAGTGACACAGCCGATCCACAAAGCCACTGTGGAATCTCTGCATTCCTGCACATTAGTGCTGCCCACCTGACACTCGCCTTTCCCAGATCACCACACGCTCACACACACACACACTCACTCACACAGACACGCACACACACACACACACACACACACACACACACACACATCGAAAGCAATTTCTGTCAGATTAAACCCACCCACTTGGGCTTGTTCCACCTTCAGTCATCACCCTAAAACACACAGACATACACATTACCCTGTGTAGACTTAAGAATACTAATGGGCGTGAGCAAATCCGATACCATATCAGCTTGCCTACTCCTGCCTCCTCCACCTCTTCTTATCCTTACTCCTCGCCTTTCCTTCCCTCTTCTACATCCTCTGACGTTGGCAGGGGCAGATTTTGCTGTTTATCTCATAGTGGGAAAACGCAAGACAGCTGAGGGTGTGCAATGAAACCTAGAGGGTCAGCGAGTTCCCGCACCAAAGGGGGAAACAGGGCTATTACCCCCACTGATCGACAACAACACACACACACCAACAGGACAGGAGTGAGGCCCCTGTCTGGAAGTCTCAGCCTGTTGGCCCAGAGCCACCAGAGGTCAAAAGGCAATTACCAAACTGTGGTGGTCCCCCTGCTCTGCTTCTGGTACCACCAGTGGGACAGTCCCGCCACCCACATGATAACCCTGCTGACAGTCTGACACAGCCTGACCCGCAGAGCTTATAGCCACCGTTGTCCCCTGTCCTCCATTGTTGGCGAGAAAGTCCCCCAGTTGGAGAGCATGACACCACCTCTGACCTTTAACCCCCAATACAGGAAACAAATGGCCCTCATTGTCAGCATGTTTTGTCTTTCAAATCAGCTGATATTTTTACAGAGTGTTTTCAAGTGCTTAAAAATCAAAGCTCTCTTCACGCAAGATTTTTTTTATAATATACAGAGACAGTGTTTTACCTGCCACTGACTTTAGATCTGTGTTTTCTAATCTTTTGGAGCATGAGGTAGTAGTAAACATTAAAATCAACCGAAATCATGAAGAGAATGTGAATGAATAGCAGTTAAACTAACTTCCCTCAAGTCCTCAATTCCGAACTGCTGGCTGCACGGCTAACTGCGCTAACTAACTAAGGCCAGCTACTGTCAACAGCAGCTAGTGGTTACTCTGTGTTACGCTGCCCCCTATTCGTTTTGAGTATGAATTTGACAGGTGGACATCAGCTTAGAGGGCCCTAAAAAGTATTTTCTCAGTCATGTTCTTACTATGAATGAAGGGATCTCACAAGTAAAATCTAAAATTAAGTGAATAAAGTTAATTCTCGTGAGGAATTTCTGTTAAATCTTTTGTGCTTTTGTCACCAGTTTGGCCTTACCAAGTCGGAAAAAGGTGAAGTCAAATATTTCAGAATTAAACAACCATTGGATCAAATTATTTAAAATATGGTCAGGATTATTATTATTATTTCAAAATATTTTTTATTACAATACCACTGTCCTTTGGCTGCCGTGATGAAAAAATGTCCCCGTTTGCGGAACAAATAAAGGAAATTCTGATTCTGATTCTGTTCCTTTGATTCCTGTCAGTTAAATCTGATCAAACCACACCAGGCAAATAGCTGTCAAGGGCATTAAATTAAAGATATCTGCAGCGAGGCTGAATCACGCTGTGTTTGACATAATAACGATTGCAGCTCTAAATGAGAGTAATAGGAGTTTACTTGGACGTTGTTGAAGCTCATCTTCCTGTCACACAAATGCCACTTACTGACCCAAACCACTGAATGTGTATCCAACAACAGCACTTTTATCTCCCGACTTGTCTGCCAATCTCCACTCACACTTGTTACAGTCAGATAAAAGCGTACTATCTGGCTTTTCACATTAGCATCAGTTAGCTTTCCCCTCCACTCTCACAGGTTTCTGCTTCCATTTAAGGGTGTCATGACAAAAGAGTTATCAGACCTGCCCGCCCAATTTGCTTTATCTTTTCCTCCCTTTATCACTTTCTCTTGTTCTTTCTCCCCCATCTGTCTCCTTCTTCTTGTCCTCCTTTTCACTATCCCACCCCCGTCCATCCACCCCCCATCTCCTCTCTGATTGGACCCAGATGTCCAGCTGCTCTGGAGGACCCATTGCACCCCAAAACCCTCCCACTCAACCTCCCTCCCATGTAGAGAGCTGGGCTTTGGTCCCATCAGAAAAGCCTTAAGGACCATAAGCCTGTTAATAGGGGTGAAGGACACGGAACTGAGTCCTAATAACAGCTTAGCGCATAAATGTTTCCTCTAGACACCTTGAAAAGAGGAGCCAGTCAAAACGACTAATTAAAAGAATTCATTGCAAACACAGCTGAGGCAGATTTTCTGTCAGAATGGCAGCACCTAAGAAGTGTTTGCACTGCGTGACATCGCAACACTTCATTATATCCATTTCCCAAACACAATAAACAACAGAAAAAAGGAAGCAAAATGCAAAATGTATTTTAAATTGTGGACAGAGTGCACAAGGTAAATGAAAAAGATGACTGCTAACAATTTTTATGTATGCTTAAGGTCATGTGAGAGGCTCTGTGAAGCTGTACATAAACACAGCAGTGCTTCAAGCTAAATGCTAAAACTGGCATGCCAACATGCTCACTATAACAATGCAGGCATTCTGATGCTAATCAGCCATATTTACCACGCTCATCCTTTTAGTTTACCGTGTTAGCATGCTAACATTTGCAAATTAGCTTGCACCTTTACAATGTATTTGTATCCAAGCGGAGCAATTGTTCTTAAATTGTTGCTCCATTCAAGGGTTGCTAAATTAGAATACAAGTTTTCTTTAATCACTCACTGTTTTCTTGCCACACAGATGGTTTAATGTTTAAATTGTCCCAGTTACTACCTCTGATTTTTCTACCACAGCATGAATGTACTGAAGAATCTGACAACTCTCTACAGAAGAAATGGCTCCTATAAAACTGTTGACATCCATCAAATTCAATGTGGAATGTAACATTTTAGTTTTTTGCTCATGAAGATGCCAGATGAAGGACATCAAATTTGCCATTATGAGCATCTATCCCGCTACGTGCAGTCGGCTATGTGAGTACCATCAGAAAAATGAACGTGAAGCTGTGCCAAAAACTACAGCAGCTGGCTACTTTCAGCCAAGCTGAATCACATCACGTCCACCACTCATAAAGGTTGGAGAAAGAACGCGTGGGAAGCGAGCGAGAAGAAGAGGGAGTGAACGAAGGTGGAAAGAAGCAAACATCATGGCATGACAGTGCACCGCGCCCTTAAGGAAAGACAGAAGCGCCTGCAGGAGTGACAGATGAATGATGAGCCAGCCTCTGGGGTATCTGAGGTTAGAGTAGAGTCTTCCTGCTGAGGTGAGAACTTCCAGACGCCACAGTGGGAGAGGAGAGGAGCTGCCGCCTCCATCCTCCTGTGGGCCAGTTTTATGTCTAGAGTCTCTGAGGAGGAATGAGCAATTAGAGAATTACAGGCTGAAGTGGAAATTATTTGATGTATCATTTCCGAACATACTCCTACACCGGAACACAACTCCCCGCTAGGATTTTCTAACACTGTACATACTATACAGTATGATTCATTTGAAATGTTCATTGGTCGACCTCCTCCTTTTCTGCTTTATACAGTAATATCCTGTATTTGTGAAACATTAGTGACGGCATAGCAATGTGAAAAATGTAAAACAGTACAGTTCACAGAAATGTCAGTAGCTACATGGGAAAGAGTGGGGAAGGAATCAGGAATTACCTGATAATTAATGAAGCGTTAATGAGTCATTCCTGAATAACTGTGATTCAAGAATAAAGATGAGTTGCCACAGAATATACTGGGAGATACAATATTAATTAATCATTGGGTAATAATTAGTTCAGAAATATCTGTGAATGGAAATACTGACCACTTTTTTCACGAGTCATTCCTGATTGACTCTAAAGCAAACTAGGGATAACTTATGAATTACTAATTACTCAATCAATATTTTTTGCCCTGTGCAGTGAAGTGATACTGAGTACTTGAACAGAGAGTTACTAAGTTGTCCCTTATTACTTCACGATAACATCAAGTAGCTGTAGCAGTTCATTAAAGCAACATTATGCAAGAATTTTGCAAATATTTTCTGGTTTTCCTACAGCTGTTCTGCCACAACTCTCGATGATACTGAGTTTCCTGATGGACATGTAGGTTTACTTGATGCCAAGTGGCAGCTAACCGCTTCAAACAGTAGTTGCTATTAGCTAGTTAGCTCAATTAGCTGTGCAGCTAGTGGTCCCATTAGCTGACTGTGGCCAAACTGGGAGCTTGGAGCACCTGAGGAGTGTTGGCTAGTGCACCGCACTAGCACAAGACCGCACAAGATTTCATACTCGCAGGCCACAAAGTGGGCACATCACTTTGAATTGTTTGACTGTATGTGTTGTAGGGAGGATTTATTTTCATTCCAACACTTTCTTCACTTGTTTAAAGTTAATTCCTCACAGCTCTTAACAGAGCCATATAACTCACAAGAGTACGGGAACATCCTACACGCTGTTTGCAACCAACATAAATTCCTGCCAAATGCTTCATTAAAACAACATCTCTGGAGAGAATTGTATCACACTCGAAAATACTTTTAATTGTGGTCTTTTCTGTCTCTCCTCTGACACCCACTCCAAGCTCCCTGCTTTGGCCACAGCTGACTTACAGACTGTGACAGACAGTACACAGACAGACTCCTCGATGTGTTACAGAGCTGCAGGATCAGGATCAGATAAAGTCTGAGTGTGATGTGGGTGAGAAAACATCGGGGTGCTTTGATGGAGCTGAGCTAACTGTGTGTTTTGTTTATAGTGTACCGATGCTCAGGTTGCAGAGGGAGGATGTCAAGGTGCTTTTCTCAGCATCACTGATCCATACAGCAGTCATAAGTCATTGCAACCATGACAATAAATCATTCTGATTCATATGATTATTGGGCTTGTCACGTAAAATGTTCAGCAGACAGTGAAACATTATCCAACCTGTAACACCTGCATCTCACCATTGTGTGATTCTGGTCTCACTGCGCCAAAATCCCCGTCTGACACGTGAGTGAAGCGATGCACATGGCAGCCGTTGAACTGCTGCTGTTGAACGGTACAGTGATGACTCAACACTGACCTGAGGTGCTACTCTGAGCTCATTCTGTGAAGTTTCAGCTTGGCAGGCGCATGGGATGGATCAAGTGATGCCTGGACTGCACTCAGCTGGCTGATTAATGCTGTCTCTACATGCCTCTTTGACTGATTGGTGGATAAAAAGCACAAATTGAGATTTGGGCCTGCGATATTTCATCCAGTGTGTTGTAAATTTAGTCTAATGTCCGAGTGTTATTCGTTGTACTGAAAAGGCCTCACCGTTACTCTTTTACACACACATTCTATCCAGTGTTAGGAGAATTTTGGCAGCTTGACAGTTGACTTGCACAAACAAAAATAATGTTCACTTTTTCATAAAAGCATCAAACTTAGCACACTTGTACAGTTTGGGGCCCTGAACATGCATCCATGGCGACCACTTTACTTTCAGCCGCAACCAAATTATGTATTTTGCGTCATATCTCCGGAACCATACATGATTACTCTGAAAAGGCAATGTCTTCCTCCATGATTCAATGGTCAAGAATTATAATAACACCACAGACAGCTTCATAAACAGTTCAGGCGAATAATTGATGATGTGAGATGGAAATTACAGCATCCGAGAACCTAGACTAGACTTAATGATACCATGTCTGTTGGCTGCATGTTGTGTTGAGTTTTAAAAGCTTAATCCTTTGGGCACGGTGCCCCAAACCGTACAAGTGTGCCAAGTTTCATGCTTTTGTGAAAAAGTGAACATTTCAGCTCAAATTTGTCACATGTCACCTGGACTTTAAAGGTGTTTTTGAATGTTTTAGACCATCTAACGCTTACTTTATTGATATAGCCCAAAATCACAAATTTGCATCAACATACAATTGTATGTATGTATGGGCTGAAGAATTACTCAAAATATTATCTAAATCAAAATATGGCCAAGTGAAATGTCCACAACATAATAAATTAAAGAAAGCATTGTGGTACTGCAGAAATGTAAGAGCATAAGGGAAGTCATAAGTGTAAAAAAATAAATAATCCTTTTTTGTTGTTGTTTTGCTTTTTGCATATCGTTGATTCAAAAGGTTACTTCACTAAAGCATATGTTTTGAAAAGAAAGCTTTTAAAAGTAACAAAGTTATCTGACTTTTGAATATGACTGCAGGAGTACAGCACGCTGCCGGGATTAACAGGTGGTTCAGCCGTCTTTACGGTAAACAGTGAGGTCGAATACAAAGCACTCCATCACAGCACTTTTGTACACACTTTTTAAGTGATGAGCTCAAGAATGGACGAGGCAGCCTGTTCACATCACAGCACAGATACAACACTCAAACAAAGGTTCACTATGTATACACTCAATGTGCCTAAATAGAGGGGTGGCTGCAGCATTTGAAGAGCTCTTTGACTCAGAGGACTGAGCCTGCAGGTGCTTGTTAGCTGGCACTTAGTGCGAGGGTCTCACTCTGAGTGTATCTGTACACAGATAGTTACTCCTCTGGTGAACTTGAGATGTTTCAACATACTGTAAGAGCTACCTCTCTCACATCTCACACAGACACGGCTCCACTGTCAGTAATCCTGACCATCTTTGGCCATCTGTTCCCATGGTGTCCATCCCCTCATTTGTCCATATATAGCAGCAGCAGGCGGGCAGGATGATGAGGGGGAGAGGTAAGGCACACTCACATTTTTCAGGATTCAATGGAAAAATAACCTCAATCTACTGGTTTCAGCAGCGCAGTTTATTCTTTGTGAACTGAAGAGAAGGCTGACATGCTGGTTTTGTGACTGTTATGATCACTCACTCCATTTTCCAACCACTTCATGGCCAGGTCAAAGGTCAGCCCTACAAACTTCAACCACACATACACCATGAAGACAGGAGGTACTCATACTAATGGGCACCTCTGTCTGGTCACTTTAAACAAACAGCCTTAATAGGCGCACTAGAGACAGCTATGTGTAGTATGTCTCACTGTCTCCGTGTCACCTCACTGTCAGCCATCTCTGGCTCAAACTGGACAACAATGAACAACAGGCATCACTGAACAGAACGTTGAATCAGCGTACAGCGTGGTTTTGAGACTTCTGCTTGTGTGATTTTGAACTTTCAAGCAAAGAGTCAACCATTTCTGAAGTTAGTTAATGCCAAATTGGGGACGGAATCAGCAACTCACCAGATATGAGGCACACACGCTTGTAGTCCTCGCAGCAGTCTCCGGTTTTCTGACAGTAGGTGTCACAGTAGCACACCGTTTTTCTCTTGGTGTACTCAAAACATTCGTTGTTCCGGCCGGTGCAGCAGTTCGGGCTCTCTCTCTCCCGGCAGCCCGCCTCGGCCTGTGGAAAAATCTCCCCGCAGAAAAGCGCAAAATATCCACAAAGCACGAGCCCGAGGCGCGCTGAGCTCCATCCACGCGCTCCCATGACTGAAACTTTTCTGCGTCCACTTGCTCCACACGCTCCTGCTGCTGCTGCTGCTGCTGCGTCACTTCGGATGGTTCTTCTTAAAAGGGAATTCTTCTGTAAAGAGGGAGGTGGTATTTTCTCTATAAAATCCAAATCCGAGGTAACTTCGGCATTGACACCTACACGGATAACCGATGCGTAAAAGTGGAGCCAGTGTGCGCACCAGCTCTGCTCTACCCGTGAGTCGGACACCGCCCCTTTACAGCTACTGTTGGTTACTAGGACAGACGTACAGTACCAGCCTCTCCCCCCTCTCTCTCCTCTCCCTCTTGCTCGCTCGGTTGCGCAATTTGTAACAAGACAAGTGAGTGCTATTACAAAATGTTGTTGTTCCCTCAAATGGCGTTGGACCAGCTCTCATGCTGCGATGCAGATCAAGACCACATTATATTTGTGGAAAGAGAAGTCAGCCCATCTGTAGGCATTTATAGTGATTTCCACCGTTTCACCAAAACTAGAACCAAAAGCCTTTCTTGGACCCCGAAACAGGATTGAAAAGTGTGTAAAACCGTCCAGATGATCAGTTTGGGTTCCAATCATCAAGTTCAGCACCACGGACAGCGGCACGAAATCAAGTGCCAAGTAAAATAAAAGTTTACATGAAACATAAGATTTCAGCCAAAAGCCAGAGCAGAAAGCAGGCAGATGATCTCCAGTCATCCCGGAGAGCTGAGAGCATCCACCCGTTTGAGAGACAGACTGGAGAACAATAACATTACTTCCCCTTCACTGGGTCTGAGTGAATGGAGGCTCTCAGGGAGAAAGCGAGCAGCGGGAGGATGGCTACTGTATAAGACGAGAGAAGACGAGGCACTTGTCAGTTGTAAAAGATTCAGTCCTCGGCTTCACTTAAAGCATAAATCAGTGGAAAAACGCTTGACTAAAAGAAAAACTGTAGATGTACTGCTTCTCATGGTATTGTAAGCGGATATTAGTGCTACATTTCCACGTTGTGTTTGATGCATTAATGTGTAAGAAATATTCAGTGTAGAAGGGTCAGCTCTGTTTTTTTATCAGGTCACTGCGGGACGTTTAACCTTATTCTGCAACTTAACAAACAACAGCCATGAGATAATGGGATAATGGGGTCCCAATCTAAATGTAAGGGCTCATAAGACAAGACTTTCTCCACTCTAGTTTTGTTTGTGAAATATTGGGCCTTTTATCCTCCTTGTGGCTCAAAAAATTCTTCAGATGTGAGAGAAAATGTACTCTTTTTTTATTTTTTTAATATGTTTAAGTCCACATTAAGGCAGTGTGTGAGGTCACAAGGACACATTGCTTTATCTTAAGAGGTCACAAAACAGGTTTAAGTATTTCCATCTATAAAATGCAGCGGAGCAAAAGTACTAACAATGAACTCCGTTAAATGTATTTGTAGCCTTCATGGTGGACAAAATATAGGGAAGCAGAGCTATAAGGCCAAGGCTGGAAAAAAAACTTAACTTTTCATCTCTTGAGTTCAAAGATGATCTCAAGGCCTGAGCAGTGTGGATAACGTCTGTGAAGATGATGAGAGATTTTGGGGCAATTTTGGACCAATTCTGTGTCCAGCAGCAGAGAGGAGGAGGAAGGAGGGAGTGATGATGTTAGGATGAAGGGAAGTTGCTTCTTTGATCCTTCTCATAAAGCCCTTTTGTACAGATATGAAGAGAGAGGAGGCTTCTCTCATCACTGAAGTGTGTGTGTGTGTGTGTGTGTGTGTGCGTGTGTGTGTGTGCGCGCGCGCGCGCGCGTGCGTGCGTGCCTGTGTGTTTGTGCCACAGTGGTAGGCAGGGTGTGTTTGAGGCTCTGGCAACAGCTCCACCTGCTGTTTAAGGTGGAGTTTATGGGCCAAGCCGTGTTGTTTGTGTGTCAGCAATATCAGAGTTGATCATTCCTGCAGCCACTCTAATTGTGTGGATCACGGATTCACCGCTGTCCTGCACCTTTACACACCTTCATGCTTCTTCAATACATTAACTTAAAAGCACTGGTAACATCAGTCAAGCTAATTTTAATTATATTGCACAAAACCTCGAATCACTTTACAATCTACGCTGACCTTAGACCCTGATTTTAGTGAGGAAAAACTCTCTACAACTCTTCTCTTCTTTTATTTTTTTTAAAGGAAGATACCACAGGAGAAGGGATCAGACATGCAGTGGATGTTGTGTGTACAGAAAAGACCACCAGAATTACAGAATATACAGATTACAATGACAGAATATCTGATCCAAGTAGATAATACATGTGAAGAGTGTGGAACCATGTGGCACCTGAGGCATCGACTTCCTCTCCACATTTTTAGATTTAGATTATTGATGTAAAGTTTAATCAGCAAATAAATTAGAATGAATTACAACAGATTTAACTACCCACGATTATATGAAGTGGTTAAAATTGGTCGCACCTTTACCAGCTGCAACATTTAACCAATATTATGTAGAAATTGGCATTTTGTGCGATTTGGCGCCCCCCGCAGTTATTGAGTGCAACACCACTGAGGTAAACACAAATCCCAGGTATGTAACAATTTGTCAGATGTAATGTAGGTGCTGACCACAAACAAAACTCATTACATCATAATGTTATGTGTTGAAAACGTGTATGTTGAAGTAAATATGTATGTAATGCCCTCTCACAGAAGTTACATAGTGTAGGAACAATTGATAAAAAAAAAAATAATCAGGCATTGAGATTTAGTTGAGGGACTATAATTTGGAGCAGATTGGAGATCTGTTGACGTTAAATTATGGTTAAGCAGTTGCGCTTGGTCTGAAATCTAGAGTGAGAGTGGGCTATTGGATTAGGCCTGATTGAATCAACGGAGGCTGTTTGGCCTTGCTGGAGGTATGCACTCTCACAAACTCTAGTTTTTAAAAACACTTTTTTACAGGCCTATAAATAAAAAGAGATGTGGAATAGCTGTTTTGGAGGAGCTAACATGAGCTTCAGATGTGGGCCTATATACTTGGGAAGAGACACTGGTGGATGAGACACGGAGGGTCCAAGGTGGGGTAGAGGTGGCAGAGGTGTGGGAGAGTGGGTGGCAGGTTGGCTTGAGGAGCTAGAGCTCGGAGGTACATGCAGGCACAAAGTGACGGAGAGAGAGTCTAGCAGTTCAGCCACATATCACGTTGTGGAGTCCAAAAACAATCTGACAGCAAGTGGAGAGCAGGCCAGAGTGTTTAAACTGGCACTGATGATTAGATGAGCTGCAGGTGTGTGAGGAAGGAGCTCTAGTCCTCCTGGAAAATCACCCCCAGCCTCTGCAACGCTTCTCTGAAAACACACAGGCAAAGCAAAAACACCAAGCACAGGAAAGAAAACACACGGCCAGTCATCATCATCAACAGGCTTGTATTTTGAGTAATGCTGGGGTGAGAAGAAAACACAGCTGCCCATCTTGACGTCCCTCAGTGCAAGAATATAGGACAATCTACCAACATCAAACTAAATTTAAAAAAATTCAACACACAGCAAACGTCAATATGGGTTATAATAAGCTGTCAGAGTCAACTTGAGTGCTTCTTCCACCAAACACACACACACACACACACACACACACACACACACACACACACACTGTAGTATTTCAGTTCCACTTCCTCATTCAGGCCAAAATGTCCACCACATGCTGTCCTCACTCCCATCTTCTACACAGAGCTGAGCATTCCTTCTCACGACAAACACTGGGGCACCAAAGTGTGTGTGTGTGTGTGTGTGTGTGCGTGAGAGAGAGTGAGAGGGAGGGATGGATAGTTGGATCACTCTACATGAGCATCAGCCAAAACCGGAACAATGAGCTCCCTGTTCGATTCCTCCCCTACCTGCCCCCCATGGTTTGTCCCAACGTGATCTGTTGTAACCGAAAGGGCAGAACAACAGTCAAACGAGCGAGGGAGGAGAAAACAAAACAAGCAGTCTGCATGCTTTCAAGTTTTCAGATGCTTG
>OMLP01015439.1:0-20291 GCA_900302685.1 Spondyliosoma cantharus | reverse complement strand
CCCCCCTTACAACAAAGTACTTTACATTAAGCGCAGACAAAAGAAGGGCACTGTGTTTATTGCACGAGCTCCATCATAAAGAACCACACAGCTTACACACACAGCATCGAGAGACATCGATTTGATATAATACTAGTATTTTCTCTTGGCTATTTGGCAGAGAGGAACACAGGACAGGAGAAAAATAAAAAAGCAGATCATTGTTCCAGAAACATCTGTATTTTAACACAATTTATATAGATTATGACTTTTTTCCACATCACCAGTGACGACACAAAGAGGACAACCACTTCTCATCATTTGTTATAAATATAAAAACATGACTGGACCACAGAAATCTCAGTTTGGTTGGATGATTAAAAGTTTAACTGGTCAATAATAGATACAGATATTTTCAAGTACCAACAAACACAACAGTAAAAGGCACATGAGTGAGAGGTAAAAACAAACCCTGAATGAAACTGAACTGCACAGGAGATGGAATTTAAAGGGGCACTATGTACATTTTTTCATCTTATATTATTGAGCTGTAGGACCTCTGGATGGGTACTTGGCTCTTTTTGATCCAACCTCACCAAAAGTCTTTATTTTTCTTCCAATGTTTGACTTTCAACTTCATCTAGAAACTCATGTTAGGGAGGTTTAAATCTTGATCTGTAAACCCTTCACACTACAGACTTCTCCTTAAACTGGAGCTCTGTCTGTTAGTTTTTTTATCGGCCCATTAAAAATCACAGTGCACCTTTAACAGACTGTGATTGGTGGACAATACCTTTACAGTGAATCTACTGTGTTCCCCCGGACGCAGGCTAATGTGCCCATCACTCCAACAGTGACTTCCTGAATAGAATGAACAGAAATGTGTACATACAAAAAAACCTTTTCCTTCGTTTCTTTCCAGTTAATTGTCTCAGGGCCCCTCAGATTTATCTTGTGACCCACTGGAGGAGTGTCGACCCACAGGTTGGGAGTCATTCGTGAGGGGAACCGAGATCGGAAGCTGCATTTAATGAAAACAGAAGACAAATGACAGATGCCTCCGCTGAAGGGAAAAGAGGTCTGAGGTACTTACTTTGTCTGTGACTCAGTGTCATTGGGTCATTTAGACTCACAGTGAAATACAGCAATAGAACATTTCCCAACATATTCAAAACACCTTTACACGCACACACACCAGATTACAGAAGAAAAAAAAAAACTTGACACAACAAACAGTCTCCCAACCATCGAAATATTCAACATTCAACTTTCCATAAAAACATTAATAAAGTCACAATATAAGTCATGATATTTGCTCCTCTCTTGTTGGGATCATTAAGCTACTTGTTGCATGTTCACACTCTGAACACACTTCATAGTTTAGCAGGTTTGGCATCCGGCACAGGAATAAAATATATCTTACTTTACAGAAGAAATATAATGCTGGTAATGAACTGAATTAGAATCTACACTGTATAAAAATAATTGGCATATCGTAAATGTAAAATGATTCTCTTAAAGGCTTAGTTATGGAAGTCACTGCAGTTTATGTGGCTGTAAACTGCAACCAGCTGCAGTCTGGCTCCTCTGGATTTTAGGCACAAGAAGAGACAGAGAGCAACTCTAACTGAGGCGAAATCCAGCATGACACCTGCACACTCACAGTAAACATCAGCAAAACAGATGTGAATGACTAGAAATGATGTTGTTCACTGAAGGGGGGTATTTTTACAAAGTAGGTTTACAGAGAAAGTGAACCAGATAACATGAAAAGAGGCCGTTGAGCCTTCAGGTTTTGTTTCACATTTAGAATTTGATGCTGTGTCTCTGAGACAAAGCACCATTTATCACAATTATCTGTCTAACTATAATCCCACTTTGTGAAACTGACCCTTGGTCTTGTGAGGTGTCTGGCGCTGAGCAGCAAAACGCTGCACACATCCAGCTGTTCAGATGTGGGTGACACCAAGCCCCCTTTCAGGCTCTCTTTCTACTCTGCAGCTCCCATCAATGAGCTCTTTAACTTCTAGTTTGGCATCCGACACTGATCTCAGTTCAGCCCTCTGTCTCACCCCCTCTGCGGCTAGTTTTAGGATACAGCAGAGAACTGTGAAAGATCTGTGTCTGATGTCTGGGGAGCAGGAGGCCGCCGCCCTCGGTACGTCCGGCGGCTCAGTCCGTCTTCCAGACCACATTCAGGAACTTCACCACCTCCTCGTAAATGATGAAAACTAGAGCCACATCCAGACACACGCGGCCCAGTCGAGGAACTGTCCCTTTATAGAATCTACAGGCGAACACAAAGAGAAAGAAAGAGAGGTAAATATAAAATATGTGTGTGTTGAAAAAAGGCACATTTACTGATGGCTGATACAATTTGTGATTAATTTGACAGATATTGCGATTGTGATATGATTCAGGATGTGTGGTAAAAACAAAAATTAGCGTCACAATTTCCATTTTCACTGAAACAAGAATTAGAATCATGATCATTTGTTGGGGCCTGTACCAGGTTTTCTTATGTCTGGAAAACAAATTCAGTTATTTTGTATTCTTTTGTGTTTTTAAGTATTTCATTATTGAAAATTACCCCCGACTATGAACCAGAGCTAAACCAAAACAAAGCAGATTTGTACTCACGCTGCCAAGCCCTCGTGTCTCATGATCTTTACAGCACAGTCCAAGGTGCTTTTATATTTATGTGCCTCCAGACCCTTTGGAAAGACAAAAAAGCATTGTTATTTCTAATCGATGTCAGTAGGTGGCGACAACTTCTCAAGTTTGAATAAAAGCACCACCAAGGAATAGAAAAACCTGCATTTCAGCCATCATATCACCTACCTGCATCCTTGTCTTGATGACATCTAGTGGGGTGTTTCCAAAGACACTGGCTGCTCCTGCTATGGCTCCGAACATTCCAGTCACCAGTGGATTCATAGCTTTATTGGGGTCATCGCCTATTGGAAGCGCAGAGGAGTCAGTCACATCGATCGCTTTAAAAAATGTAGTCAACTGAACGGGGTGACTAGCTGGAGACATTTTGCAAGCTCACTGACCTTTGTACCAGTTCTTGAGCGAGGTCATGACAAAGAATCGAATAGCTTGGTTGGAGCCTTGTTTAAGGACCGTGGCAGTGAGACCCTGGTATGTCCCTCTTATTCCTGGTAAAGCAGCAGAAGTGGGTACATTTACGATGCTCATCTTACATAGTGAATAACATCATCATAATTTTTAATCAACATGACATTTTCAGCTGCGGTACCCTGTGTGACCGGTAGATGTCAGGTGAGCTACATGCACTGGAGCTGGTCTTTACCTTGTTCCCTGACGATCTCTCTGACTCCGTGGTAGAAGCCCCTGTATTTGGGTTTGGCTGAAGTCTGGTCATGAATGAATTTAACCTTCAGAGAAAAAGAAAAAAAAAGGGTGCTTTACTTTTTCGAGAGAAAGGTCAAGCGTGCACAAATGTTTAGTCTGTCAAAAAGACTTACAAATAAAACAGAGTTCAGTGAATGCGCAGAGACACAATATCTGATATTTTTGCAGGCCGATTGAAAATATTAGTCTATCATCAAATGTTTTATTGCCTATGTTGACATTTTTATGTATGTAGCATGTCTTTTGCCAAAATTAAATTAATTAAATGTCATTAAACAAAGAAGCGGAAAAAACAATCATGATATTTGTTGATACTAAACAATAAATTAGGAGTGGCTCATGTTTCAGGAACACGTCAATAAACTTTCTGAAAGCGGTTGTATATTGTAATAAAAATGTTCGGATACAAAATTGACAAAACACAGACAGATGTTTTATGTTTATTCAAGCTGGTTGCAGACTAAACAAATCTAATCTGAAATTTGACCACAGATCAGTCTGGAACATACCTTGACTGTTTCCATTGGACAGACCACCAGAACAGCCTCCATCACCCCGGCTCCGAGCCCACACAGCATGCCCCTGGTGCTGTCCAGTCGACCGGACTCATCCTTTGCACGGTTGCTGAGGAACTCAAAAATCCCGAACCTGACAGGAAGGATTACGGGACAAGTTAACACCTGACTGCAATATCAAAAAAGACATTCTTTGTGTTACAAAAAGTCGATGTCCATTAGACAAATCTGAAGAACAGGTCAACAATTCCATTCATAAATAAGGTATGTATGAGGTATGTCAGGGAGAGTGCTGGGTTGAACAATGTAATGAAGTTGTAGTCGCTTCATGCCAAATATATAGAATATATGTACAGGTAGTAGAATTCAGAATAAGAATTTAAAAAAGGTAATGAAAAACAATACAGAAAGTTTTGGACCCAGGAAACAATTCTGCATAGTGCTTTCTTTTACGTACAGAGGAATGTAAACAACAACAACAACAAAATGGCTTCCATCTTCACATTCGACAAATTGCAAGATCTGAAAAAAACTCCTTTGGTTGTCTTTTTGCTCTTATTGTTTGAGGCACTATTTCACTCCTTAATGCAGCTTTATAGTCACCCAAGACCATCTTCCAGTATCTGTTTGTGCCGACTGAAATGTTTTAGTAAAGCAAAAGACTAAAATGAAAACAAACAATAGAGAAAGATGACAATGGAAAAGATAATGAGATTCCTTGCATTAGAAAGATAATTAAGCTGCCTCTCATCAGCAGAAATCAGGTGGCGGAGGAGGACGCTCACACTCCATGAACCACAGGGTACAAATAAAAGCAGAAGCGCGGAAACACTTCGAGGCAAGAAAACTTCCTTCCAACTCAGATTTTTAGTGGAAAAAAAACCTGCTGAGAGTGCAGAATGTGCTCGGGGCTTTGACTTTATTGTCCTGCCTGCGTCCTCATTAAAGATGCACCAATAAACTGCAGTGTCTCAGTAACCATCGAGTGACCAGCAACAGCTGCCATGGAAGCCAGCCCAGTGTGTGTGTGTGTGTGTGTGTGTGTGTGTGTGTGTGTGTGTGTGCTTGGTTTATGTATCTCCGCAATCACAAAATGTTGTGCCAGCGAGTCCTTTACAAGAAAGGTTATTTATAGATGGAATTGAATTGTGGTGAAGGCAGGACGCTGCCCGGTACATTTAGCAAAGAGGCGGGGGAGGACAGACACTTGGTCTTGATGAATGCTTTGTTTTTTTCCGCTCCGTCTTTCCTCAGTCTGCTCGAACCATTTACCTGCCGTTGTCGCGGGTCTAACAAAATTCCCCCCTCATACTCGGCTCATGATATTTCAGTTCTCTTCTCCATCTGCCTTCCTATGACAAGATTTTCCTCTGCTCATTAACCTTGCACATCTGTTCCTGTCTCACTACTCACACAGGTTTAGTTGGTTTCGAAAGACAAGCTACACCCAATTAATTGATTGTCAAGAAAGAACAAACAGCAGGTAAAAATAAATCCATTCGTCTCGCTCTTTGTGCACACCACTTGCCAGCTACAGAAACAGCCTTTTAGCTTTGGAGAGGGTAAAAAAAAATTACACTTCCATACAGCTTCCTTAGACTGCAAGAAGATGGCAGCGAATGTAATAGTCCAACCTTGAGAAACAAATGCCATTCATTAAAGCTGCTGGAGAGAAATATGCCACTGTCAGGCCTGCTCCTGCGCCAATTTACTCTCCAAATTCTCCTCCATTTACCAAGTGGACTAAACTTCACAGTTATAATTTGACACGTCGGGAATTTTGGCTGACATCCACAGCCGGAAGGATGAGTCACTCTGGACAGCAGAGTGCTGCCCAATCTTCATTAGTGGATCTTTCGGCAAGGTCAGTTACGGTGACAAGAAGAGGTGAAGGAGAGCGAAAGGAGGTATGAATGAAAGAGTTAAGTGAACGAAAAGGTCAAAGGCTTTCTTCCTCGTCCCTCTCTTGCGTACCTGACAACCCTCTAGCAGACCGCGTGGTGCTTGATGGTGCACAGGCAATCAGTTAATGGGATGGGGGAGAAAGAGGGTTGGGAGCGATAGGAAGGGGGGGAGGGGAAGGAAGATAGAGGCGGTAAAAAAAGAACGGATCGAACAAACGACTGAGGTGAAGCGATGGTCAAAATAGAAACTACTCTCCATAAATCAGATCTAACCATTCCCATCGCGATGACTTTCAGTCTCTCCGTCATGTTTCATTTTTTTCATTCACTTTACTCGTCATGCTGTATTAACTCAGTTATTTCAATTGATTTAGGTAATCTGAGGAATCGGACAACCCCCCAAATAATAGGAGTATAAACAGGAATTTATATTTTTACTCAATGAAAACATGTCTAGTTTTTTAAATTTGCCTCTGAACTTGCCAAAGAACCCACCGGGATAAATAATTTTATTAAAATGTGCACATCTTGCACAGAGTAGGTTATATTTATATATAAATGGAGCCACTGATGTGCACATTTTATATACAATATATTCTGCTGACAAGAGCCTGGGACTTAAACCTCTCCGGGCCACATTTCCTCAGAGAAAACCCTCCTTGGAGCAGAAGAAAAAACATTCAGACTCCCTCTGGAAAGGCTGAAGGCTGACTGACACGCTCGTGCACTGACTGTGCACGCACACAAACACACATACACACAGGAAGAAAGGGAATGAATGAAAGAATGAAACAGAGAACAAAAAAAAGGTGACTATAAAAGGCACCTGGCTGGTTTTGTGCAAGATGTGTGTATGCGCGCACTGCAGTGTGCACACTTGTCTGGGAATAAATGTCATTGCTGTGAAAGAATAATGTAATTACAGTGAAGGCAAGTGTGGCATTTATGCCTTGCATTGTGGGTAATGGACTAGAATAATTGGAGTGTGTGAGTTAGTGGTTCCAGGTAGAGGATCACAACGGCTTAACTAAAAATGTGCATTTCACTCCAGCCTTTACTGGCACACATAAAAACTGAAGTGTATATTCTACTTTTTATATTTATCAGACACGTGCTGTTTTAAAATATTACAGACTATAATTAGAGAAATACTGAAAAGCGACCCAGAAGCATCAGAAACAGGGCCAGAAAAGAGGGCTCACAGTAAAATACTTTAAAGCAGCAACAAATGATTATTCACATTTTTGATTAATCTGTTGACCATTTTCTCAATTCATCAATTAGATGTTTAGTCCACAAAAAATTTATCAATGTTTCTTGTTTTGTCGCAAGCCGCACGAAAATTTGGATTTTTTTTTTTAATTACTCAAACTGATTAATCTGTTATCAAAAGAGTTGGCAATTAACGCTAATTAATGCAATGCAATTATTTTAACAGTTGACTATTCATCATTGCAGCTCTACCTTACTTTGTATGTTACAATAAATGATTATGAAGTCAATCATACAATCAATTTATGTTTGAGATTAGCTACTTTTATCATTACATGGAGTTTAATGTCACACATTTCACTTGTGCTTGAGTAAATACACCAGTCTTTATCAGTTATTTCACTCACCTGACGGCAGACTTTGGTATGGATCCATACAGCAGTGAGCTGAGTCCTCTGTACAGTCCTCTAACACCATGACCCTGTACCGTCTGCTTCACACAGTCACCTGGAGGAAGAAAGATGATCTGTATTACTTGTTTTCCATAGAACTAAAAAAAAAGATGTTTAGATTTGAGTGGATTAACCCTTTTCAGAATATCCCAGCCACCATAACACCGACGAGCAAATATTTTTAATGGCATAATACATTAAATGCAACACTGTGTATTTATTCAGTTATCTATTTGCCCCATGTCATTCACCACTGGACGACCCTCATGAAGAAAACACCAGAAACATCTGTCCTTCACTTTTGGTTTCATCAACATCATGAAAGGGAAATGGAACAAGTTGAACCACAGGCTGATTTCCTGAAAAACCTGGTGTTTTACTTTGAACTTTCTTAATCTTGGAGACATCAGTCCAGTTATCCATGTTCTGCTATCAAGCCAAATGCACAACTGAACTGGAAAAGCAACAGCTGTCTTGAGCGCTCATTAGCGTGGTCTGCGATCCTCAGAGCTCCAGCCAACATTAACACATCCAGGGTGTGTGTGTGTGTGTGTTTGTGTGTGTGTGTGTGTGTGTGTGTCTGGGATGCATGGAGGGTGAGCGTGCATGTGTGCATTGGTCTGTTCTAAGTCATATAAACAAGCACGGTGACAGCCTGCCAGAATCCCTAATGTACCTAGGGATGATGGGTAATTAGATAATGAGCTCCTAAGAGAGGTAGAGAGACATAATGAAAAACAGAACAGAAAATACTGTGGTTAGATAGATAGATAGATAGATAGATAGATAGATAGATAGATAGATAGATAGATAGATAGATAGATAGATAGATAGATAGATAGATAGATAGATCAGCTAGACTCGCAGTGAACACTGTTAGATGCCAGAATGGGACTGAACACAAACTCTGAGACTGACAGATGACACTTTGAAGACGGGATACAGTATGGAGGTGATTTACAGCAGCTTTAACCACAACAATGACTCCGGGATGAGAAGACATGGCGGAGGACGAGATCGGCTGAAAATGGTCGGACAAGGTAGTTTGGTGAGTTTTATTGTGCGTAGGTTAAGTTTGAATAAATAGTCTTTTACGATTAATTAAATAGGCCAATATGTTTATCCGAGATTGGTTGAAGAGAGAAAATAATCCTCTACAAAGTTGTATTATGAGACAGGATGGGCTGGGATAGCTGGTTAGCATGCTAACTTTAGAAGACATCTCTGCAACACAGTACACTCATGTCTTTGACATGACGTCAGCGCTGCTGTTTCTTCCCACTGTTGATTTTTTTAATGTTTTGAATTAAAATTCTGGTGGAGGCAAAAACCACAAAATTGACCAGTGCAAGAAAAACGTACTGCCTTTAATAAGTGTCCCTAAATTAAATCCTAAATTCACCTTGAAATATGGGCAAAAACACATAGAACGGTCTCCAGCTGAGGTTTACCATTAAAAAAAACACACGTCATACTCACTTATTCCTCTATACTTGGGTGGATTGGCCTTCTCATCCAGTTGTAACTGGGTCTTAACATACTCTGTGGGGAAGGTGATGCAGATCTCTATGCCACCTGCAAGTCCACCTGAAAAACACAGAAAATCAGAGCGGATGTTTATTTCTATAAAGAACACAAAGAAAAGGCATCAATGAACCTGGAACTGATCAAAAAGTGATGAAGGAAATTGTAAATGTTTCTCTGTCAGGCAGCTTTGATGATATTTTGCACACCATGTCTGCTTAGCCTCAGCCTAACCAAGCCTGATTCAGTGCTCCATCACCACTATGAATTACAAGGCGGTCCCATGACGTCATGGATCGTTACAATGACTCCACAAATGGCATCACCTCCCCTGCCGAGGGAGGAAGAGTAACGAGCCGGGCGAAGATAAATCAGCTGCTTCTGCTTCGGCTAAACTTCACAGAGACTCTGCTGTTTGAGGAACAGAAAGCCAACACAAGAGTCTCTTCTGCTCCCTAAAATATTCTGTATCGAATTCTGTACATGAATGTATGTGTGAGTGACCGCTAGAGGGTTCAGCCTGAAACTGGCCACAGTCGATGAGTCGAATAGATGAGGACAAGTGTCCAAACGCGAGGCTGATGCACAACACAGATGAGTCACAAGGGGAGGAGGGAGCATGGAGAGAGGGGGTTGACATTAATTAAATTATCCGCTTAGCCTGCAGGGAGGGGCTCCATTACCCAGGCCAAGACCCTCCATTAACTCAATGACACAGACAAATACACAAGCACACTGTTGCAAGGGATGTGGTTACACGGCAACATGCAGACGTGCCCTCCAACCAACAGCAGAAATTAGTCATCTACAATAATTCTCCTAGTTAATTCTGAGGAACATTTCAGTGTACATGATGTGTAGTCAGGAAAAAAAACAGAAGTGATTCACCACAAGACCACAACGAGTCGGAGAATGGGTGGTGAAAAAAAACTGCTATGGTTTCTTCTTTCACATGAAAAAGTCTGAGTGGTTTTAACAGGAAGTGGTCATGAATTTCTCTATTTCTTGGAATTGCAAGCCGTGATTAGGCGTTAATATGCATTTCTAAAGAAAAACCTGTGCCTCACATCCTCAAAAGTTTTTACATCTCATGCACTACCCAGAATGTAAAACAGGTCCATCATAAAGCTGCTGTAAGTGTTGACCAAACACTCGATAACAGTGATTGCTGTTGGAATGTAGAGCTATCTAACACTAATTTTAATAAAACAAAATAATGCTGACAGCAACTTTAAAGCCTTTTATCAGTAGCATGTTTATGTAGAAAAATTTGACAATCTGCTTGAAAATGATGTGCTGCTTCGATCCAACTCTTCTCACTGTCACTTACGTTAGTCAGAAATGTCAATTTCTTCCACTCTGACCAGCTTTAACCATTAATTTGTTCAATTGTTGTGCAGAGATCTAACACTGTGTTTCATCTTTCAAGATAATGACTAATTTCTCTCTTAAATGCAGTACTGAGAACACTGGTAGAGTTTTCCTTCATGTTTTTAAGAGAAAAACGTCTACGGTCTGTTTGTGTGTTGGTAGGTTGGTTTTTCAGCAGGATTACACAAAAACTACTACTACAAATTCCCACGACACTCAGCCTAGGATTTATTTCTTACTTTCTTTAACATTGTGTGAGCGTTTTTTTTATCATTTTTGTTCATTTCCGAGGGAATAATGCATGGATTTTAATGAAAAATGGTTGGTATCTACTGTAAGAGTGAACACAAAAGGGGACTGTTTGGCATTGACGGACGTATGTGCTTAACTGAGTGCCATTCTAGCTTTTCTAAGTGTATTCTGGCCCATTTCCACGTCCCAGTGACGCACCGCTTCTCCTAAATACAGTACATGCATTCATGTCCTCTGCAGTTTGGTTCTCCTCACGTGTCACCGCTGCCAACACGACCATTATCACTGTGATTCTAAGTGCTGCAACGTAGGCAACTGGACTTGTTCCAGTGTCGTACAGCTTCGAACTTGCATCAGTTGTGGCATTGAGGAGCAGAGCCTCTGCTCAAGATAAAACCATATATTCAACCATGACATGCTTTTTTGGACTATGAGTAGAAGGCACTGCAACTCAAACGTAATACCCTTAACAGCCTCTGACTCATCTGCCTCTCTTTATCTGCATCTCCTCTGCTGTGAGTGGGGCTGATTTAATAAGGAAAATCAATAACACGAGAAAATGTCTTTTACTTAATGCTGCACATTTATCTAACAACCTCATTCATTGTCTCGCCGCTTGATCATGTTGCAAGAAAACTGTGATTCACGTATTTGCTGACATGTAAATTTATCATGTATATCTTTAGTTTCTTAAATTAATAGTATTTTATTTTGGTATAGCTTTATTTATTTTATTCAATGTGATGAACATGACTTTGATTTTGTATCTTGAGTATCTTAATATCAGCACATCAGTAGTGACATCATGCTCTGATGACTGACACAATTATAGTTGAGTGATTATCATCCGTCATTGATTATACCTGGACTCACCTTAACAATTCATTAAAGTGCTGTGAGCACCACTACGCTGAGTCATGACATTCATTCACACACACACACACACACACACACACACACACACACACACACACTTTATTCACCAATGAGCTTTAATTCCTCTAATCTTTGTGGGATAGCAGCAAGTAAATGTTCACCAGAGAAGTCGTAACAGAAATCACATGAGCTCTATAACGCTCCATTCCGGCCGCCCTGATCCAGGATCAGTGGGTCAGTGTGTCCTGGAGAAGAAGAAACAATGAACCTCATTCATCTGTTTTCTGCACGTGAAAAAACAACCGGCAGCAACACGCGAACACACTCGGCACACATGATCAATCCTCATCAGAAACACAGCGCTGGTAGGAGAAGCAGTTTGTCTGCCTTCTACTCCATCTTGCAGCTTACATCCAAAACACACACGCACACACACGACACACACAGTATTTTCCACACACATTTACAGATGACACCCCTAAATGACTCCAGTGTAGCTGTCAAACGTGGGTTACATGAGCATTAATCTTGATCTTCACAGGCTTGCTCTCCTCTTCTGCCGTTAATTTTTCTCTCGGCAGCACCTTCCTTCCTCTCTCCTCAGCGCCGGCTACTCTTCTCCACACCGTGTCATAAAATCAATGCACCCACATCGATCTTTGACACTATTACATGAAAAGAAATGGAAACGGCATTGGAGTGATATGAAGAACCCAGAGGTGCTTTAAAAAACAGGTAGTGCCTGATACAAATCTGCTTCTACGGACTGGAAACTTCCGCAATCTGAGCAGCAGTTTAATAAATCAGACGTCGGCTGCATACGTGACTGCTGAACATCTCATCCCAGCACCATAGGCACTAATAAGCTCCTATAACAGCCCCTCTGTAAAGGCTTTCCACAAGAATGTTGCACTTGGATTTGATCCCATCCAGCCATAGGACGGTTGGTAAGGTTGGCCACAGATACTGGGTATTAAGGCCTGGCTCACAGTAAGCGTTCAGGTTTATTCCAAAGCCGTTTGATGTGTTGAGGTCGAGGCTCTAATGAAGTTATTCCACGCCAAACTTGGACACCGATCCATTCATGGACCTGGCTTTGTGCACTGGGGCACTGTCATGTTCAAAAAGGACCTGCTGGTTGTGTTGGATGAAAGGTCAGGGGATCCCCAGAGTCATTAGGATTTATCCCCTGAGCAACCTGGATGCATCCCACATATCACTGAAAAAACTACAAATGTTAACGGTGGCCACATGGGAAGAGTCAGAGGATCACCTAAGTGAGCAGAAACATCCTCTGGGGAGCCCAAATGTCTACATGTTAGACTAAAATACTAGAAATTTCAGCAAGGGACGTAACCAGGCGGTGGCCAGGGGTGACAAGGCCCTCTCCAAAATCTTATTGGCAGTACAACATTTTCTTTTGCATGTACTTCTGTAGATACAATTTCTTTTTGAGAACCAAACTAATACAATTTTGACCAAAGTGAAGAACAACAGGTCAATACTGCCACCTTTGTCAGTCAGTTGTATTCATATAGCCCAAAATCACAATCACATTGCCTCAATGGGCTTTACAATGTGTACAGTGAACGACATCCTCTGTCCTCCCTTATAGCAGGGAGAAAATATTTGGTATCTTTGAGTCTAAAACTAAAAGATACTGTTAAATACCATTTACTATCACATAAGACAAATAAATTACTGAATCCTCACAAATCAGAGGCTGGAATAAAATAAATAGATAAAAGAAATTACCAGAATAGTTGCTGATCAGATTGTAAATGTGCACATTCACACATATATTCATGCAAGATGCACACAAAATAAAACTCACAGCCATTTTCTTTTTCCACCATACAGCGGCACAGAGAAAGCCAGATGAGCAGGCTGACAGGGAGGAACACTTCCTGAAATCCTGTCCTGTCTGCTGAGGTGACTCTAATGAGCATCCAACGCATCTGGTCTCACCAAGAATCCTCCTCTTTCTAACAATCCAGCATCAGGTTCTAAACATATATGTAACTCAATTTAATATGAAATAAAGTTAACACCTTTAAAGCACTTCTGCAGTAAGACCTAAAATTAAATCATATATATTTTCAGTATTTTCCACTACATTTAACAGTAAAACTCGACTGAAACAGTCAACAGTGTGTGTCTTTGTGTGTGTTTGTGCTTCTGTGTTTGTGCACAGGCCAGCAAATTAATAATCCGTTTTTGCAGCAGAATCCATCTATTATTCATCCAGATGTTCCTTATTTAGACTATCTCTCACTTTAAATTCTCTGCGGTCTGAAGCGAAGTCGTTATTATGTCCATATCTCCAGTCCAAACAGAGAACACAGCCAGAGGACTGATGCACTTCCTATTAATAGTGCCTTAATATTTCTGTTTGCCTTTGCGCGAAAAACATGAAAAGAATTATTCATCTGACGTCTGGCCTTTTAGGCTTCCTCTGTCCTGAGCTGATGCTTCAGCGATGACTAATTACAGGAGGGATGTTGATTAATTTTACATGTGAACTGTTAGAAGTGCTTAAAGCCCTGAAGCACGCAGATTGTACACTGTTTTACATGAACAGGACAACGGCACACAGGTTGTTTCGACAGTGTGTACAGTTGTATAAAAGGCTGCCAGGCTCTTTACAGATGAAGCATACATTTTAAATTGTATTAATTTACATAAGCTGTTGATTGATTATAGCCATTTGCCAAGTTAATTCTACAGTAGAGTCTGCTCTCTGAATTTGCCAAACTTCTATGACGTTCATGAGCTTTTGAAGTGTCTTATTTGTCTGAAGCGCCCCAGCTGGAACATTTAGTGGGTAAAGAGCCAGACATTTCATACTAAGAAGCTGATTGAGAAATGAGTCTTTCAAGGCCTTTAAAAGATTGTTGTCGGCCGGCTATCTTTCAAGTCTAAGACGCCATGAGTGCTTTCGTAATTACTTGATAATTGATTACCCTGCTTTGATTATATAACTGACCAAAAAAACTTACATTTCTTTTCAAACACTTTTCAATCTCTGCAAATTAATTTCTATACAATGGTATAATTAATTAAAAAAACAGTGACTGATTTGGAGGCATAAAATCAATCTCAAAACTTTAGGTGCCGTATGTGTGATTTGTAATTAAGGAGAATTAATGAAACATGCAAAAACTCCGTAATGAATCTCAGTGACATTCACAAATGAAATTAAAAAAGGATGAAACTGTAATGGTAACTAAGTAACTGTACTTGAAATCACTGCACCACTTTCTGTTTGTGTGTCCATGGCTGCCCCATACCAACACCTATCTGACAGGCTGTTACAGTGGGGGTGGAGGGGTCGTGGACAGAGGAGTGCACTGTGATTTATTATCTCGCCTCGCGGTACTCGGGGTCTGCCAGCAGCAGCACAACAGCGGAGGGGGAGGCGGCCGTGTTCGTCACCTGTGACGCGAGGAAACGGGGAATAAGCGCTCAGTTTTGACGAGCCCTCTGAGCCTGAGAGGAGACAACCACTCAGAAAAGCTAACTGGCTGCCCCGAGGTGAGAGAGAGCGAGGCAGAGGAGAGGACAAGAGAGCGGAGAAAGTGGCATAATAGCGAGCCTGTCTCGGCGGAAAAAACACATCATGAAATCAAGATGAAGGAAAAAAAAAAAGGAACTCTCTCTCTCTCTCTCTGTCCATCCCTCTGCTTCACAGACTCCCCTCAGAATGGTTGTAAACAAACGGCACAACAGCGTGAGAATGCACAACAGGCCAGTGAATCAGGACCAGAGACCCATTTAGAGGACTCTCCCTCCCTCAGGCCTCACACACATAAAACTATTCCTCCTTCCGTGTCTCCACTTCAGTTTTGACCAGTGGCTGTTGAGAGGAGACTTGAACTAACCAATGGGAGCAGAACGAGCTCACAGGCCTCTCTAAAAGCTTCGGACCTCCTCCCCGACCACAGTCTAAGAAGTGGGCTCTCTAATCCATTAAGCTTTGACCTTGTACTTCTTGCTTTGTCTACTTCGAGCCTGCGAGGCATGGACGTGTGGCTCCCTCTCTCAGCGCAGACATACTGTGAACCATAACATAAATATGAAGCAATATTAGGATGTCACAGCGGGAGAGGTGTCAGCTGGATTTATGAACTTCCGTAGCTGAGTGGGAAAAATTTGTATCCAGCCAATGCAAACCATCAGCTGTGGTTTCTGATGGACGATGTCTCGGATCAGGCTCGAAGTGACAGTTTATCCATCGCTGAGTCATTCCGGAGACACTCTGAACATTAAACTACACACGCACACTTTCATTTCCAAACCCCTTCATTTGAAAGATGGAGATAAATCAAAAGTTTTCTTGACAGTGGGGCCAGGAGGAGTCAGAGGCTGAGGCAGAGGATGAAATCATGCTGCTGCTGCAGAAACTGGACAGACAGGCTTAAGACGAGCTAAACGACACAGCGAGGGGAAGAGGGAGCGACTCTGGGCCATATCCAGTCAATCAGGCTGCGCGGGACCGATGGGGGAAGGGAAAGGTCTCGTTGCGGCCGCATTCCCATTTCTCAGTGGCTGACAGGACGACATGAGTCAGGGGAGAAGATATTTTTATTCTTCTTCTCACACTTCTTACCACAACATCATCAGCTCAGCAGTTGTTTCTACATGTTCTGATCCTTTTTTGATGCGCTATCACGTCAGTCAGAGTGCTGAAGGGTGTATCAGCTCATACGGCGGTGGAAAACGCATGATAAGAATGTCAGAGTATGAGCTTTATGTTGAATTTAAAAAGACATAAGTTACATGCAAGCTGCTTGTCACTTCAGGGTAAAAAACAATGAAATCTTCAAATGTGTGTAGATTTAAAGGTTTGAACAGGACTGTAGAGGGTCTGTAAAAGATTAGGGTATCATATTTTATTTGGATTTAAACGCACAGCATCACCTCTTTTTTCATTAAGTCACATTAACCGACTCCCTTCCAGGTCCAATCAGAGAGATTGGTTTGAGTTTCAATGCCAACTTGTCAAATATTGACACTTTGGTAGTTTGCCTAACCAACAAACCCAAAACGCCAATATTTGTTTTATAATCTGGACCTTGAAATAAAATGACTGTATTTTTCTGGGCTTGAGCATTGTTGGAAACATTTGGGATGATGTAAATGCACAGCCCAACAACAATATTAAACAAAGGTCTGGTTGTGTTTTAAGCAGAAACGTACATATTATGTCTTTAAGAATAAAAGCATACTGGATCATAAGAGAAGCACTTGTTTAAAGCACCCGTCTATGTTAAAATTAACGTTTTTATTGCAGCCAGTAAGCCAAAAGTCACGTCAATTCAGTTTGACCTCAGTTTGAGTAATTTATGTTGCACTTACTTCCTGCTGGGTGCTGTTGTTTTGTCATTGCAGTATATGGTGCTTGTTCACCACATGATGTGTCCATGGTCTCAAGTCAATAACCTGAATCTATGTATCTATTTTCTGTCTCATGTATGATAGTAAAGCAAATATTAAAGGATTTTTAACGGTTGGCCAAGTAAAACAACCATGAAGCTGTCCGCTCTCAAACTTTTTAATTTCCCCTATTTTCTCGCCAAAAGGGTTCATCAATTCATAAAGAATGCATTATGCAAAATAGCTAAAATAATCATAAGTCTGTTTTTTAATCTTCAATCAAAAGGAATATATTCAGCATGTAACCGTCACTCGAGAACAAGGCAAGAACAATCAACAGAGTGCTGCCGAACAGCAGCATGTGGCCTTAATACAGGAGCGTCTCTGAGAGGCTCTTCATCAGCCGGAGCTGCTGCACCCTGATCATCATCAACACACGAGGGGGTCGACAGAGCAGCAGCAGAGGAGGACGGCAGAGTCTGAACCTCAGCGGGGATAAATGGATCCTTCGCAAAAATGGCTAAAACAAGTGTGACTGAAGCAGGGCTGAACCCACAAGCAAGGGATTTATTACTGTAAAATGTTGATAAATGATTTTAGCCATTTGATTCACAATGAACATTTTCTCGTCACAGTTTCATTGCAGAGATTTGATTTGATTTTATATAGGTTAATGTCATATTTGGCTTCTAATAACACTGATAAAACATTTTGGCTCTGGTTACTTGGTGGGCATCAATAGTGTTTAACCCATTATTCCAAATCTAATCAATAAATTGGTCAACAACTGAGGGAATTGTTAGAGTACATCTGTAGAAAACAGCGTTCAGATCCTGCTATCCTGCTGCACGCATCAATCCGCTCTAATAGCATTATGTAAAGCGCAGCAGAGGTGATCTTCAGATCAGAGAGATGAAATCACATCAGTGAGGCAGGTAAGATCTGACAGTGACAGGACAGCACTGTCTGATACAGGACACGAAGACAGAGGAAAGAAAACTGCTTTCTTCTTCCTGAGCTCTCTTTTACAACACCATCAAAGGTCACAGGGTCAGGACGGTTTGAAGCTGGTGGATAGTATTCCTGCTGTAGCAGCTCATTCACTATCTTTAATGCAGCTCCACTAACTTGAGGCTCTCAGCCCTCAGAGCACAGTAAGACGTGTCATTAGAGTAGGTGTGGGTGTGGCAAGCCTGTTTGTAGTTGTCCATCTGGTTTATTTCTAGAGTAACTTCCTTAACCTTCTCTCGCTTGAAGCTGTAACTACACTTTAATTTCCCTCAACTCAACACTGTCACTTATTGTGTTGCTCTGCTGCTGTCTTGTCTTCAGGAGCTGCCGTCTCTCCAGCGTACTTCGCTCCAGAAACAAGCTCACACAGTGCATATGAAATGTGAGTGTTACACTGATGTGATCAACATTTAGTTGACTTTTTTTTTTGACATATAAAGATGAACTTACCTGCCATGATCGCCTTCCCCGGATGAGTTAATTTCGCTTTCCCCGCCGCCGGCGCCGCTGCCGCCAGACACCGCGGTCTGAGGAAAGGGCTGATAAATGAGCCTCTATCCTGCATTATTACAGTGAAGTCTGCAAAAAAAAAAAAATGATAATTAAAAAAAGACTAAAATCTTCTAGTCTAAAAAGGTTTTGTTTTTCTAAAGTAAGCAGCTTGCAGTTTGTCTTCAAGTAGTCTAGAGCGCGCAACACATGGACCACTCCTGTCTGGTGCGCTTTCAGGTGGATGAGTCCTGACTCTCCTCCAGTCCGGCGGCTCTCTCTGTTGACAGTGGGCGGATACGGGGACTGACAAGGAAGTTGGGATATTCTACATCCAATATCTGTTATTTGTAGCCATGGCAACACCGTATCACGACAGTAGGACGTAGGAGAGCATAGCAAACCGGAAGCGAGGAGGGGCAGATAAACAGTTGCGTCCGCGTCCTGCTGCCGCGTGGAAACTTGGCGATTTCTGCGTGACGCGCGAGTGCAGCGGAACCTGTTGTGTGACAGGGTGCTGTGGGTGCGGGTGCCGATAAGAGCTCCGGGTGAGAGGAAACTGGCCGCTGTTGTTCCAACAGGAGAAGAAGATGGGCGGGGCGCAGCCCTCTGTTTCCACACTACCATACAAACACAGCTCGGAAAGGAAGAGTCAAACCGTGTTATTAAACCTTTTACTACTAAATCCTCCGGCAGCAGGCAGTAATAGGTCCATACCGCCCAACCACACCCTCTCCAAACAAAGAGGCAGCAGCTCTCACGGAGACAGAAACCATCAATCAGTTCCTGGTAGCTTGGTTACCAAAATGTCAGTCTCGGATGGAAATGAGGGCGCAGCAGGAGAGCCCTGACACACACCCCAGAGAATCATTTTCCTGGTGTGAATGTGTTAAGAAATTAAGAAAAAAATATATATAGCACAAACACCACTGTGTGGAAACTTTATTTCTGTTTCTGTATGCATGACTTGTGCAGTGGTGCAGCTCTCCGCTCCCAGAGGTGACACCACATGTGGGACAGAGCCGGTCAGTGTATCACACAGGCACCGTCGGGGCAGCACAGGAAGTAAAACAGTCGACCAAACTTGTCAGCACTTGGAGCAGCTTTTTTTTCCTCAAGACTTTGCCATTTTATTCATCTGCTGTTTTTGCATTTTGTCCTTTTTCTTACAAAAATCATTATGCTTTTTTAAGACTACAACAACACACTATAGACAATACATACGGTATTCCATAATATTTGACTTCTTTGATTAGTTAAGGTATTTCAATATATCTTAAATTATACACGGTTTTCAGTACAATAATGATTTTTCTTTGCTTTTTTTTTTAAATTATTATTATTATTGAGCCACCAGGATGTGAGCTGATGTTCCCCCTCTTGCGTTTTCATCTCCTCAAGTCTGCCGGAGCTTCAACATCGTTCTCTGTTAGTCGGGTGAGAGAGTTTCATCGAACATCACTTCGTTTTTGACACAACATTAGTAATACTTGATATACTTTGAGTGTAACATGAAAATTGTGCTCCTGGTTGCAGCTTTATAGTTTGGCAGCACATGCACAGACTACAGCATATAGCATTTTTTTTTATTCTCCTTCTTTCTTTCCTTCTTTCTTTCTTTCTTTCCTTCTTTCCTTCTTTCTTTCACAATCATCCTGTAAACTCCTGATCAGAGTCCGAGAAGTCAAGGAAACAGGTTTTCGCGGCTGCAAGGGAGTGGAAATTTCATTGAGTGTCTCTTGGTTTGGTGATGTAACCCCTCGAAGGCTTTAGAGGCTACACACACACACACACATACACACACTGTGTGTGTGTGTGTGTGTGTGCGCGCGCGTGCGTGCGTGCGTGTGTGAGTGCGTGCGTGTGTGTGTCAAGCCAAACACAAGGTAGTGAGTTAAAAACAAGAAGGCAGAACACAAAATGTGAAAACACAAAAAATCAAAATGAGTTAT
>OMLP01015435.1:40291-54782 GCA_900302685.1 Spondyliosoma cantharus | reverse complement strand
ATGTCCATTAGAAAAGAATAGATAGAATAGAATAGAAATACTTTATTGATCCCAAACTGGGAAATTACTTTGTTACAGCAGCAAAAAACACTCTTTACATGACATAAATAGATAGCAGGATATACACAATGTATATATACGGTGCAAACTATGCTCTAAACAATAAACAATAATAATAATAATGATATATACAACTGTACAAGAAATAAAAAAATAAATAGATTCCTGTTAATGTGCAATAACAGAACCAGAATATACACATATGGATGTGGATAGAGAACCACCGGTGATATAAATAGATAAATAGACTTAACCTAGAATGTGCAAGATGTAAACATGTTATAAACAGAGTAAAATCAGAGTTCTCTCTCTCAGGCAGAGGTGAGAGAGTTATTGTGTAGATTGATGGCTTGTGGCAGGAAAGATTTCCTGTATCTGTTGCTGCGACAGCGAAGCTGAAGCAGCCTTTTGGAAGAAGGTGCTCCGCTGTCCGACCAGTGTGAGGTGGAGATGACAAAACTTTTTTAAGTCAGATTATATATTAAACGTATTACATTTACTGAAACTTAATTGATTAATGATTTATGTTAATAATTACTTTTAATTATATCTGGTGTGTGATGCTTTTATTCTGGAAAGAGAAAAGCTGTTTTACTCTGAAAAAAACAGGCCGGAAGTTTGACATTGTTTACAAACAGAGGCTCCTTTCAGTCGGCTTCTCAGTTAGCGAGTGTTGTGGAGCTAAATTTGAATTTTACGTTATTTCTTCGGACTTTTTTTCCCCCTAAAAGGGCTGCCACCAAAGAGCTTTCTGCACTAACACCATAATGCCAAGTTAACAAAAATGACATCACGGTTATTTTTGCGAATTCGCCGCACAACTCCGCTGGAGTCAGTTAGCTAACAGTTAGCTAGCTCAACAGATGCGTCTGCAGCATGGCTGTCTGATTCATTTCAACAGGTGTGAGCCACAGGGGAACACTTCTTATCTCTAGAGGTAACAGTCCCAAAGAGTTGTACGCATATGTTGTTTCTTTTTGAGGCTATGTTAGCTGTAATCGCTGTTCAGCTTGCCAGGTGTTAACGTCAGTTAAGTTAGCTAGCTAACTGTAGAAGTTTGTCTCACTCGGTTGAGTGTCATGCTCCTTGGCCGCGTGAGCCCGATCATAAGGAGCTGTTCAGAAATAGTCGGCTCACGGAGAGTTTTTGTCGTCTGTAAACTATCAGTACGAAGGCTCCATCCCATATCTACCAGATATATCGTCAGAGCACTAAAGCCATCTGCACACCGGTTCTCACTTAAGGTAATTGAATGAAAGTCTGGGAAAGAAGAACAAAACTCCTCATGCTGTCCTAACATGGTAACGGTAGTGAGCAGGTTGTGTCATTCCTCTTTGTTTTAGGCACACCCTTGTTTGTACCGGCCAACAGTGTGTGACATGCAGGCGGCCAATATCTCGTATGGCAAAGAGACCACTGCGGTTGCCTTAGATGATGGTGACGATGATGACGATGAGGGTGGTTTTGAAGCTGTGGTTCAACAACACAGTCGGACAGAAAACGAGGAGTTGAGGGAGGCGATGGTGATCCCAGGTCATGTGCATGCAGTCAGCACGCAGGTCCAGCTAGATGAGACTGCTGGAGCCTCCACAGTGTCTGGTGAGTGAAACTGGCTGCCTGAGATTAAGACAGAATATGATTCAGCGGCTGCATCAGTGGTGAACCGAACCTAAGGAAGGGCTGTTGAAGGTTTTTTTTTTTTTTAATTTTTTAATTTGTGGGGAAGATTTAAAGCTTGGGGTCTTGAAACAAAGCAAGCACCTAGCATCTGGTGACTTGGTTAACAGCCCCTAGCCATTCCATGCACTGAAGCACAATAACAACATGTGATTTTTTAATAGATCCAATCTCACAGCCTGTAACCTGTAGTAGCCTTTTTCAGAAGTGTTGCATTGAATGAAGAGGTGACTGCGCAATATGTTACAGTAAAATAATAACAAGCGCCACAACCACACTTGAGCTACAAATTATTATGTTGTTCCACCAGATATTTTTCCGTTTCAAGTATATCTTAGTACAGCTCATCCTCACAAAGTAGTGTTACTACAGCATGTTTTTGATGAACTTGATATTTGAAACGACTACCCTCAGAAGAGATCTGATGTGTTTTTGATCCATACCCATCACTTGTGCATTTTTTGTTCATACATATTTGATTGACATACACGATTTATTTCCTCTCTTGGCAGCTCCAGCAGATTCAGCGGAGAAGAACACAAAGACAAAGAGGAGGAGGGAGAAGAGGAAACTGATAAAGAAAAAGCTCAAGTCAACGGATTCTTCGGACAATTTGATGTCAGAGCTTCCGTTTTCTCTGACCAGCCCCACCACGTGGAAGGAGCTGGGATGTGTGTACACTCCTAATATTACTTTTCAATGATTCTTTGAATCATAAGATGCCTATCTATTATCTGACTATGACATGCCTGAGGAGTGTGTAGTAAATGTATACCTTCATGGTGGTAGAATTTGTTGCATTATTGTTGTATTGGATTGAACCAGTTATAGCTAGGTCTACTTAATAAACTGACAGTAAAGTATAGGTCACTAGCTAGCTGGGTTTTTCTTATGAAGGATTTTTTCTTTCTCTCTAGTCGCCAGCTTCGAGTCAACTGAGAAGAAGAGAAAGAGGAAGAGAGGAGACAGCGGAGGGCGAGTGGATAGTGAAGAGGATGCAGAGAAGAAGAAAAAGAAGGAGTGTCAGCGACCCAACTATTTTGTCTCCATCCCCATCACTAACACACAGGTGAGGAAGTTCGGTACTCACTAATCACTTGCTTGAAGCCTTAAGCCAGAGTCTGCAAACATTGTACCTCATTTCTAACACAATTGCAGATACCTCTGTATCTCTACATTTGTTCCTGCAACTTCCCAGTCCTGGAAATTATCGATGTTTCAGCCCTGTTACGTAGCTACCGAATTCACAATATAAATTTCCCAACATGTACGTTTGTTTTCAGTGAGCCAGCTGCTCAGAAGACTTTCAGAAACAATTAGTATTTACACCTCCATAACAGAATTCTTTTTACAAAAAAGCCCAACATTTTCATGCGATGGAAGCATGTTTCAAGTCTTTGAAAGCTAATTACACTCTTATACTTACTAAACACTTAAACATTGATGCTTAGGTTAGAATCAATCATTGGTTTAGCTGCCTTCATTCTCTTTTGTTTGGCCCAGATAATGATGACTGTCAACCCTTGTCACTTACGTATGTTATCAATAGTAGAGAAGTTAAGAAAACCTGTTTCAGAAACCCTTTGATTAATCCTTTTGTGTCAAAAACTTCAGTCTGTTCGCTTTAGAATATGGATGAATTTTGTGTGTGACATCAGGTCATCGTCAGTGTAGCTCAATCTATCACAGCAGAAAATCTATCAGGGGAAAAAATGTTCAAGATTCAATTTCCTGACAGACGATGACGCTGAACACTTAATGCTTGTTGACCTAAAAGCTCCTCTGATTGGACATTGATTCACCCCATAGTCATTATCTATTGATGCCTCATCTGTGATGCTTTATCTGCAGAAGTTTCTCCTCCGCTCACCTCCTTTCCACTTACACAGCCAGTCCTCCAGAGAGAGGAGTGATGGCGAAGGATGCGAGAGTACAAGCAGCCATTGTGTGTTACTGCATCTGCCTTATCGTAATTGACGTCTTGCTTGTCTAAATAACAGATCAGTTCAGCTGTGAACGAGGTCCAAGAGGTGATTCTTCAGCAGGAGCCTCGATTGGCCAAAGCCATGATTCCTGTCCCAACTCTCCACATCACGCTTTTAGTCACTCATCTCGCCAATCAGGAGCAAGTCGACCTGTGAGTGGATGCAAACACATAGATACCAACATACTATATATTGAAACACATGTCAGTCCCTGATTCACTCAGTAATATTCATACACACACCATGAAAATGTCTGGAGTTACCTGTCTTTACCTAATGAAATACATCCCAGCAAATGTTTAGTGACCATTCAGTCGTCCAGTTTTGGTTCAAAATTAATTAATTAATTGATTCATTCAAATTTGATTTATTTTGGTAATTTCAGTGTATGATTTCCAAAACAATGGTTGAAAACAACTAACATGCTTTTATTCTCTGTGCTTATAATGGTTACAAAACAGAAGTTGTGTTGATGTTGACACTTTGACTTTGTCGCTCTTTTCGCCACATTGCCGGATTTTGTGGCTGAAATCCCTGAAGTTTAAAGTCTCCTACGATTTGAAAACAGCTTGGATAAAGAGTTTCCCTCTTACAAACACCACAGACATGAAACAATTAGACATGAATATGATTTACCTTTTAGGTATACATAAATGGATGCATGCAAAAATAACTACAGTCAGTAAATACATTTGTCGGGCTGCGTGATGAAATTTTATGTTTAAAAACTGTGATACATTGAATTAATGCCAAATATTATCAATTACACCTGAGATTTCCTTCTTTGACAAATCAAAACATCGGCCTTTGATAAGGGTTAAGCCTGAAAATGATCTTTATTGATATAATGATCATTTTCTCAGGCCATCACAATATGAATACACACGCTGATAACAATGACATCACAGTATCTGTGCAACTGAAGAGGAAAATGGATTTTTACGAATGTTTTGAGGCAGGAATCATCCATTATGACCAGCTTTCAATATTAAGGCAGCAGAGGGGAAACTGTGTGGACCTAATGTGATAGACGTCATGTGTCATTACTTGAATGCCATGCAGTCCATTAACGGGTAACGGTTGAGCTGCTACAAAGCAAAACAGGTTAAAGTTCAAATATTCAAACAAAATGCATTCCAATACTGGTGCTTGCGCATCAATAACAGCGATTGCAGAAGATCATGTATGTTGCAATATTGATTTATCCTTCGCTTAATGTACACACAGTCACACAATCCGTTCAGATGAATACAGATCATTTTTTGACATACATGCGTGCACTCAAAGACCTGTGCTGTACGTCTTACTCTGCCGTGACCTTTTGTTATGTTTAATATAAAATCCATCTTTCGTCCTGCTTTCTCATTTTTCCTTATTGTTCTCTCACTGCAGCCAAAATACTACAATCAGACGGACTACCCCTCAAATTAGTTTGCTACAGTCGTATCCTCCCCTGCCATTAGTCTCTGTGATGCTGATTATCACAGTATCATGGGTCAGATAGCCACAGCAAACTCTTACCCATGTTTGTCGCAGCAGTGGACGTAGGGACTGAAGTGACTGCTTGAAGACAGGGATGTGGCGTTCTGCAGTGACTAATTACACAGCATGTCACGTTCTCCTGTCTTATCTCTTCCTCTCAGCACTACCAGGAAAACCGGTTGATAGGTCTATAAATATTTTGGGTTTAGATTCCAGTAATTAGCCTTGAAAACACTGCTGACAGTCACTGGGGCTGGAATGCAGCCTGAGCAGTTTATTCCAATTAATAATCAGAATAAACTTGCTCGTTCTGACACAAATTTCATTGCGTTCTTTCGCAATATCTAAAAATATGTCCCGCGCCTGGTCAGTGTGAGAAAATGCTGCCAATTTGTCCTGTTTTAGATGGATGAAAACAGTTTCCGGCTTTGAATGTGTGGTTCATAAAAAGTTCATATTCTGAGGTTATCCCTCCAACATTTCATCAGCGAGCAGCCGCTGAACGTGCCAGCCATGTTATGTGATGAAACTGATGCTTAATCTACATCAAGCAGAAGGTTATGTCCATACTAATCACTGGATTATGCAATATGAGAGGGAGAGAGAGAAGGGGAGAGAGGAGATTATGGTGAATTTGTGCACGTGTGTGTGTGTGTGTGTGTGTGTTGTGCATATTCATGTGTATATGTCTTTTCAGGGCGGCGACCGTGCTAGCGCAGGTCGGGCCGTCATTGGCTGAGCTGCTGGGTGGGCGTGATCTGGTGCTGCCGTTCTCAGGGATCGGTCATTTCAGGAAGGAGGTGGTGTTTGTTGGGCTGGCCCCCGGACAGCACAGACACACACTGGACAGTGTGGCAGGTCAGTGACGAGCGTTCGTTTCTTCGCTCTCTTTGTCATTTTGCCCTTCTTTCTTCCTCTGTCCCTCCTTCAACACTTCTGTCTGTCTGTCATCGCAAATATTGAATTCCTTTTGTGTACATCATGTAGTTTTATCTAAGTGTGTCTCGTGCTGCAGAGGATACATTTCACCAGAGGATGTTAATGGGATGCATTACTTTCTTTTTTACAAGTGATGTTTGAACTCGGGGGGGGTCAGCTAATGAGCGCTGCAGCCGGTTGGAGAATTAGCTGTCCTTCATAAAGATGCAACAACGGGGGTGGATGCTTGCCGTCGTGGGTGGGGACGTGCTTTGGGAGGTCACAGATCGGACAGCTTTAGGAGATCATAGCGTATGTTCTGGGGGATTGTTATTGGTAAGCTGACAGGGCTTATGCTGTGCTGACATGGATTCAGGCAGAGGGACAAACAAATTGCAGGACAAAAAAACAAAACGCGTGCGATGATGTGTTGATGTCGTATTGTTTAGAAATAATTTAGATACATTTTATTTCATGCCTATTATTATATGTTGCAAACTTAAAATTAATGCTGAACCCCCCCCCTTCAAATGTAGGATCAAAAGTTTCCATCATGTGTAGTGATAGGAAAAGAAAACAAACTTCTCGTTGTCCTGATCATACTTTTAATTGTGGCGCGAGGGAGATATTGTTGAGATATTTCATTGTTAATTCCATCACAGAGGACGGCAAAAAGTTAAAATATTTTAACTTAAATCAGTGGCGTCAACTAACTGTTGCCATTGCTTGTATTCTTTGACGACCTCACCTTATTTTACCACCCTGTTCTCATCAACTAAAACGAGATCTGGTCTGCCATTTAAAGCAACGTTAGGTAGAAATTGCCATTTTGTGCGATTTGGCGCCCCCCACAGTTTCGTAATATAGGTGCCAACTACAACATACAACTAAAACATCGGCCTGAATCCAGGTGAATGCAGCATAACTCTCACACTCTCACAGGCTGGACACAGTGTCTGCCCTCTCCGTTTACATGGAGTTTATCTTAGATGATTATCAGTAAATATGATCACGTCAATTTCATTTATCCCCTTTTTGAAAGAGCGAGAAAGCAAGAGAAGGAGTGAAAGTGCACAGTAAAGAAACTGCCCCTCACCAGTTGTGTGTATTCTCTTTATGTGTGTGACATATTCTATAAGTATAGACATTAAAACTGTAGTTAATTGCTGGTATTATGTCCATGTGGTTGTCTACAGGTCGTCTTCAGGTCTATTTTTGCCGAGAACTGCGCGTGTCGCGGTAGAAATAGGCGAGACTCTGAATGTCGATTTGTAGCACCACAGCAGGTGTGCTTGACCAGGCGTGAGAAGCACAACTCGTGCATCTAGTGTTGCCGGTCTAACCTGTTAACGTGGATGCTGAAATGATGAGCACCAGATAACGCCACGCAGCGACTTCTGTCCTGGAGTGAACCATGGAGCAGGTTATAGAGAAGAATTTTAGAAGTAATTGACAACAAGTATCAATAAATGTAAATGTGTAATGTGAGGATTCCAGTTACAATCTTCAAACTCAATAACTAACATAGTCATTAATTTATTCATTCATATTTGGTTAATTTAGCTAATTTCAGTGGAGGATTTCCAAAACATTTGTACAAAACAAATGTTGCATTTGTGAAAATAAACTTGGACACTTTACATGAATTAAACAGGAGCAGAAGGGAGAAAATCTTTCATTACCTGCCCCTGTATAGTAACACAAGATACTGTCGATGCAGATCCCTTTTTTCTTTTCACAAATCATCAAAAAATTCAGCAACACAAATACAATCAGTAGCAGTCGGTGGATGTGATAGTCAACCACTGACTTGATATTTCTTATCTGTGTACATCTGCAGAAGCATTTGCGTGTATGTTTTTGTGTTTTGCCTTTGGCAACAACATTAAGCCAACATTTCTAAGAGGATTCCTGAGCCGTTGCTCTTGCAACACCAACACGCACAAAGTAAATAAGCTCACACATGCCTAATATGGCCCATTTTGACTCTAATACATCAGAAATATGCAGTCATTTTGAAAATTGACACATGCAGTTGTGCACATTTACACAATAAATGAGGGACTTTTTGCTTACTTTACATAGTGCTGATTCTTTGTGTCTTTATCCCTGGTTTTCATATTGTAATAATAATATTACATATAAGTATATCAGATTATATGAGTATATGTACAGTATTGGAGCGGCATGTTTGCATTCTGCTTTAGTGAGGATTTCCGAGCTGCTCCTCTTGTCTTGGATCTGAGCAGTTAATAGGTGTGTATTATAGAGGAAATACTGCTTTTAGCATATTGGTGAAGGCCAAGCTGAAACAAATCCCCAAAGGCGTTTTATCTCGGGGAAATGCGAAATGCAATAAACAAATCTTTTGAGAGCGCGCCAAAAGGGCCCAGGTTCTACATAATTACCTCGGCTGTCAGGTTTAGTTTTCCATTGGAATTGCGTGAAACTAAGATGTGGACTTTGTGATAAGCTTTTCATATCAAATGACCAAAGGAGGGTGTTTGTTTGGTAGGGGCTGGGAGGGTTTGTCCTCACGTGACATCAGCTTTTATGAATCCAAATTTACGAGACTGCTTCAAACCGTGACTCTTGGAGGACAAAAAAGAGGCAGACCGTCCATGATTGATCCATCACATCACAACCAAACAAAAGTATTAATAGAGACAGTTTTGCTAAATTGACTCATTTAATCTTGAAGTCTGGGCAGTGGCAGTAGCGGGGCTTGACAACGGCCAAAAACATACAACACCTCCGTCTAGTCTGAATGCTACCCAGGCAGCCAGTGGCCTGCCTGCAGCTACTGCCCGACAGTATTTAGATATTCCTACATAATGATACATTTAATCAAACTCATTTTGTTTGCTTTGATATGTTGTACACTAGTTTTTATTCCTTGCAATGGCACATTTTTTTAAAAAAAATATTACAAAGGCTTTACTTCAGTGTATTAAGTGTTCTTAACTTCTACTGAACTAGAAGTGTTACCTTGTATTACTATTGTTTCATGTTTTTAAATAAAGGACAGCAGTGGCTGTGGAGTATAGCATCTAAAGTGTTGATATTCACGACCTAATATCTGTTGTCGAGACAGTAAAATCTGCATGTAGATGTGGTATTAAGCTCCTTTTTAAAGTAAAACATGTACGCAAGAGCGTTAATAACCAGTGGTGCCAAATGGTTTTATTTATGTATCTGACAAGACAGGAAGTCAGCCTCTCCCGTCCTCTCGTCTGCTCCCTCCACCACTGTTATTGATTATGTACTAACCTTTCTGTCCACGGAGAGCTCCTCTTCTAAAAATACCTCTGAAGTTTCCTCCTCAGTTGTGCGTTTTTTTTGACCGTCTGGGTCTGTCCTTGCATGTTCATGACCTTGTTGTTGCATCTGTCTGGTCGTGACCTTTGTCACACGATTCCTCTTTGGCCTTGTGAAGCACATGGTTGCGTACGTATATATATATTTTTTTTTAAATGTGTGTTGCAGAGTTGTTGCGGAGCCGTTTTGTGCAGCAGGGTCTTCTGGAAGGAGACAGCCGTGGGTTTGAACCCCACCTCACCATTATGAAGCTGTCACGAGCATCAAAACTGCGATCTCAGGTAAACACACATATGATACACACAATGTGTTCGCTTTAATTTATGTCTTTCAGTGTGTCCATCCACACTGGGACATCAAAAACACACAACTAACCCGAAGTTCATCATCTTCTTACACATGTGAGATAATAGTCAGTCGATGGAGTGGTGATAAAGCCATCATACAAATGTAAAATTATCTTAGAAGATAGCTGTATTTACATAATAAAGAGAAAAATAATCAAAACATAAATTTGCACAGCATTTTGCATAGATTTTAATTGTATTACTCACTTCAGTTAAGCTTTAATACGCAGTCTTAAATAGTGTTTTTTCTTGTAAGAACCAACCTTGACAGAACTACCAAACAGCTGCAGCGTTGCTCCTCTGTTATCGTTAGACATCCTTTTCTTTATTCACATTCATCTCATTGGCTGTAAAATGTGTCATCCAATAGCGAGATGCAAAATTACGGCTCCAACCAAAACTACTCATTGCAATAACACATCTGTTGTGGCAATTTAAAAGAATGTTTAGGAACAGGGGATTGATTTAGGGATTGGTTATGAAATAGATAAAGATATAAATAGAAGGTATCAGATGGTGAGGACGTGAGGGGAGAGACAGAGGAAGGACGGCATCCATCTTTTTTTTCTTTTGTAACCTGATGACACCTTATCCTGCTTGGCGTCTGCCAGGCGGCCGTCTTGTCTTCCTCCAGTCTTTGTGTGTGTGCGTGTGTGCGTGTGCGAACAATGGTTGTGAATCTCCTGAAAAGTGTAATAAACATGCCTGTAAACAGTGTTTTCCCTTTGTGTTTCTCAGGGTATAAAGCGTGTGGACCCAGCTCTCTACTCCAACTACACGAACAAGTAGGTGTTTGGATTTCACATAACAAAGGGAATTATTCAGGAAGCCAAGTATTACCGGGGTCACACTCCACAATAAGTGCAGTGGGACATTGTGTAATGTTTAGTGTCAAGCAAGACATATTAGACAATTTCTAGAGACGTGAAAAAACTTCGGCACAAATGCAGTTCTGACTCTTAACATTTTTGTGACTCACTGGTGTTCTTTTCATTTGCACTTTAAAGGTGAACTCTGGTTTTAACCCCTGGACTTTACATGTACATGTTTGGGTGATTCATACTGACCAAATCTAATAATTAAATTAGTTTGAAAATCTAGAGGAATCAATTTGATAATGTTGTCAGACACTTAGAATTAACTACCTCAGAAGGAAGATAGTTACTATAATTGTTGACTCATCCCAAGATTGTCAAATTCTGCCGCTTTGGGTCGGCAGCTCAGGTCGAACGCCAGCCGAAATCAACCGAATTTGACAATCTCGGTATACGATTCAACGATTAACTTTCTGGCTCCAGGAAGTTACATTTTGTTGCATTAAAGTTAGGCTACTTTTCACTGTATGCATGTTTCCTGAAGCTGCGTGCTAATTGTTGTGTTTGAGCTTCTGTGAAGTCTTCTAGTTGACATTGTAGTAAGTCTCAGTGTTGTAACCAATCAGCCTTGATCCTTGGTTTGTTTTATTTTGATTCTGTGTTGGGACCTGGAAAATATTTAATTAGATATTTAAGAAGGTGTGATAACCCTGTTAGATATACATCAGTTGTATTTGAACAGAAATATCTTCAGTTTTGTAGTTTTGGGGGAAAAATACACATTGGCCCGATATACAACCACAGAGCTTAATTTGGTCGTAACTTTTAATTTGAGTGATCGTTGCCATCGAGCGGCTATTACGACTGACATCTGCCTTTTACTGTCTGCTGGAGGCAGCAACACTCTCTTCATCGTCTTCCACTGTGTCACTGTCTGTTCTCCCTGTTGCACTCAGGTTTTTTGGAGACCAGACAGTTGAGCGGCTGGATCTTTGTTCCATGTTGAAAAAGAAGCAACAAGACGGATATTACCACACTGAGACTTCACTACAAATCGGTTAGTACGCGTGAGCACCCACAAACAAAGCTCCTCTGTGTTTGTGCAGTGTTGAGCCTGCAGAGGGCGCCTTCTGCTCACATACAGGACAGTGAGACTCTCACAGTGGCAGTTGGGCATCATTTGTTCACAGCAGCATATTTAGGCGTAATACAATGCTGTCATTGTTATCTTTTTATTTACATGTTTTATCTTTATGTGTTCATTACATTCAGTACCATTTGTAAATGTTGTATAGGTTTGCAGAAAACCTTGTGAAGGTTGTTCACGCAACAACATTTTATACCGGTTGACAAAGATGATGGGTGATGATGGAGACTGGAGGTCAGTTTGTTTGCGTATGTGTATGGGAAGCGACCGCATCAAGCTTGAATTTCTTAACTGAGTTAAAGAGAGGTTTCAAGCGCTCTGGGGGAAACTAGAGCTCATTTCCATTTTTGACGTGGCTGCCCAGTTTACCACCCTGCCAGGTCTTTTCAAAAGTTGGCAGCACTCGATGGATGCTGTGCTAATGGGCCTGAATTAGTTGCTGCAATCGGTTAAAAAGTTTCTCGGCATTGTGAGTGGAACATGTAGCGCTTCTGATGTGCATTTCCTGAGGTGCGTGCAGTGAAGCGTGGAGAAAATTGTCCCCTTTTTGTCACAGTTTGAGTAGATATATTCTGACTGTTTTCAGACCGTGTTGGCTGAAGTAAACACAGTTCTTGTCGTCTTGGTCTTCAGCTGGTGACTGAATAGAAGAAATGCTTGGTTGAAATGAGACTCAATGTGTTACAAATCAGATCAGTGTACAATAATTGATGAACAGATTTGTTTTATCCTGAGTCATCTCTCATCTCATGCTGCCAAGGCTTGTTATTGAGCTGTTTATGTGACTGTGTAACCCCACATGAACTCCAGATGGCACTGTTGACCCCTGTGGGACTTGGACTGAAGCCAGGCTGGGTGCATTGATGTGCATCTATTGTAACTGCATGCCAGGAGCGAACAGAGCATTTTCTCTCTCAACAGACAAAAAATATTTGATGATTATTTTATGAATATAACAGTTTGATATGTAAACAGATGAAACAATGCGTCAGAATCAGTTTGTGAGCAGGGACTCCATGTTCCACAGCCTCTCATCAGGCTCTGCTACAGCAGATGTGAGATGCCACAAGTGTGGAGCTTTGTTGTGAGCCAAGATCGATTGGCAAATGTAATATCTACTGTTCCCTAATGGCAGCTGTCTGGAAGAGATGTAGAAATCATTGCTTGTAATATCATTTAATCATTTAAGAGTCCAACCAACACTGGATTTCTGGGGGCCTGTGCAGATGCAAATATTATAGTTTCGGCCGATATTTCCCAAATCTTTTGAGTGATGCCTCAAATGTGGTTACGAAACACTCGTGACAAAGATATGTAACTGAAGCAGAATATTTAGAGGTTGATAATAAACTTTATCCTCCAAAATGACACTGGAACAGTAAACGTCACTTGGAATATAATAATCATATATCTCCCCAAACATCTTTTTCTGCATTATGTTCTGTTTAAAACAAAAATGTTCACATTGGCGTATATTGGTCGACATGTACGTCTGTACCCTGCTTTCTCAAGATCCAAAGAAGCTTGCAAGTGAAAAGACTTAGGTATGATTTTGAAGGTAAGAAGTATGAATGTGCAGCACCAGAATCTGATAAAGCCTCATGAGTCACCGCTCCCACTGAATTGGCTTAGCAATAGTGAAACATCATGCACTTAGATCGGAGGCAAAAAAAAAAGGTTGTTCTTTTTCAGGGTCTGTAATTCAGGAGCTTTTTGTGAAAATGTTAGCAGACAGAATCCATCATTGCATCAGCCCCCCCAAAAAAAGCCCGACCTGCTTTGAACTACCAGCTAGTGTGGTCTGTGGTTATATTCAAAGCAACCTCCTCATGATCACAGCCCAAAACGCTGACAGATGAATCAAAACAACATTTTTATGGCAGCTTCAGCTAAAAGTAAACTTGACGTTGAGGCTTTATGCCTTAAAATGAGCTCATTATTTTTTATTAAAGTGCTTTCATATTATTTAGATTTGGGCTACATAAGGGAAAAAAACAACTGAATGTGCCTAATATAATTGCCAAATATATAATAATTGATTAATCTGTTAAACTGGTATAGACATCAGTTATGATCCATTTAAAGGAAGAACTGTTTTTTTTTTCTCTTTGTTTCTCACTCTCATAATCAAACAGCAAAAGTAATCCATGTGTTTACATTTGTAAATGTTAAATAAGTAATAAATAAATGATTTGTATAATTATCTGTTAAGTGTACATTTTTTCATGTAGCTGTGTCTTTGGAGGGACAACGTAAGGATCCCACTGAAGGAGGAGAAACACAAACCATGCTCAGCAAAATGTGTTCTTATTGTTGCCGAATTCGAAATTCTGTCAATCAAGAAAATAATCTACAAATTAAAAGACAGTCAAAAACTAAAAATCATTCAGCTCTGCCCTAATCTTTATTTGATTAAGTGAAAAACAGGTTTATGTGCATTTTGCTCACCAACAACAATATTATACAGTGCATGGATGAACGATCATCATCATCAGTTAACAGGATTCGCGTATACCTCCAGGTACGTATGAGCGATTCAAGCGTGTCTGTATACATTACTCCTAAGTCCCACTGTCAAGTAGCTGCACTAATTGGCGTGTGTATGTTGTGTGTGTTTGTTTGTGTGTGTGTGTGTGTGTGTGTGTCACAGAGCGACACTGTCAGTTAGAAGTGGAACTGGGCTGTCATAATGTTTTGTGGATCGCTGGGCTGCCTGTGAGAGACAAAGAGCGACTGTGTGTG
>OMLP01015435.1:26953-40271 GCA_900302685.1 Spondyliosoma cantharus | reverse complement strand
AAATGTCCTCACGTCCTCTCGTGGTTTAAAACACTCAGCAGAAGCTGTGTGTGTGTGTGTGTGTGTGTGTGTGTGTGTGTGTGTGTGTGTGTGTGTGTGTGTGTGTGTGTGTGTGTGTGTGTGTGTGTGTGTGTGTGTGTGTGTGTGTGTGTGTGTGTGTGTGTGTGTGTGTGTGTGTGTGTGTCACAGAGCGACACTGTCAGTTAGAAGTGGAACTGGGCTGTCATAATGTTTTGTGGATCGCTGGGCTGCCTGTGAGAGACAAAGAGCGACTGTGTGTGTGTGTGTGGGGGGGAGTGTGTGTGTCTGTGTGTGTGTGTGTGTGGGAGTGACAGACAGAGCAGGGGGGATGTTTACCTCGCACTTCTCATCATCGGAAAAAAAAAGTGTTTTGCACAACACACACGCATTTAAAATGTGTGAGAGGGAGAGCCGAGCTCTGATATCTCGGCGTAACATTCGCGACACAGTGTCGCGGCTCGGAAGCTTTAAATGTGGAGCTACAGTGCTCGCTTGTCTGTGAGTGAAGTGGTGGGAATTAAGTGTTTGTCACCCCCAAGCTTATAAGTTACATAAGCCTTTTATACCACGACTATGTAAATGTTCAGAGAAGACTAAATACAGCCGGCGTCTTCTTCATTCATAAGAAATAGAACACACCTTGTTTGTTTCGGGTCATTTGGGTCGGTCATTACGACCTTTTTGGTCTGGTGTTACGCGTAGCTTATGACATTATCGAGTCAGTTTGATAGCGTTGGCTCTTCCCTACCAGACTTTTGATGCTGTATTCACAAAGTTAAAGTAGCTGAACTCACTCTACATCTTACATAATCTTATCCCCTGCAGACGTGTTTGATGTTTCCTGCATGTGGTCCCACTCCACTCGTTCTCTGTCTTAATGATGCTGTACTTAAAGCACATAGAGATCCAAAGTCTCTTCCCAACAGGTTTCCCTCCTGGAACCTTATTTTAAAAAAAAAAAGATACGCATGGTAGTGAACCGGGAAAGACAAATAATTTTTTGATGCTGAGACAGTCACAGTTAATAAAACTAATGAAGTAAAAAAAACTACACTTGACTTGTCGCGTTAGTAACGTCGTCTTGTTGAAAGCTCACCAAAACCTGTAAGCTAACCACTGTGGAGCTGGTCTAGTATATTATCGCGCTCACAATACTGACAAACTCTCCTTTTAGCACAGCTGCAGTTGTCAATACGGCCATGTTTGTTGTGATTTTAATCTTTTTTAGTACCTTTTTTTGTGCCAAGGTGGCAGCCGTGTTGGTGTCGGTGACGTATGTTGAGCGAGACGTAGTGCACTGAGTGGATTAACACAACACTAGATGATATTTTACTTAGTTTAGGACAGCCCGGAGTGAGTAGAAATTACATCATGCATTAGATACTGTGTAATGAAATAAAGACTGTGTGGTTGGTAGAGCTGGAATGAATAGTTTCTTGTATCATCCTGGTTATACCACTGAGATTTATGCTGCCGCTTCACTTGATATCACCCTGTCAAACTGTGTAAATGACACCAGAGAAAGCCATATCTCCTGATTAAAATCATTCTCATCCGGTTTATCCTCTCCTATATCCCTGTTCCTCACAGGGTGCCACGGAAGGTTAAGTGTGCCTTTTCTGGTGGTACACAAGGGTCAGTGTCTGATTGTGTGCATTTGTTAATCTCATAATCCACAGGACAAGATAATCCACACCAGAGCCTGTGATTCACAAACCCTATAGGGTTGTTTGTGGGAGGGAGATGAGGGGAGGAGGCCAGAATACATAGACAGCGAGAGAAACAAGGGTGACAAGGCAAGACGGGAGTTTTCGTTGGATATATGTAAACTTCTCATTTACGTTTTATAATCCTTAAAATGTCCAATACTGTTGGGTTGGTCGACATGCGTAGTTACCATGGTAACAGCAATTGCGGTTTCATATTACAGGTGTTCCAAAGTGAGAGAAAGGACTGAGGTTGATGTTACATATTTAGTCCGAGAGAGAAGTGCCCGACATTCAGTCTTTAACCTCTGAACCGACCCTGAACCTGTTACCATGGTTACATCTTGCCTGTTAACCCTGTTTGCAGGCATGCGCGGTGTAGATTACCGCAAAAAGGCAACGTCCTATGCATATTGCTATACAATTTTACCCAATACAAACCCAAACATATTCTCTAAATTTCTGTCTGAACCCGGCCTGGGTTCGGGTCGGGTATCACTGCTCTAGTTTGATGTCAATGAGATATCAGTAACCCTTGATTAAATTCTGCATCAGTTCCCGTAACTCTCTCTCTCTCGTGTGTGTAGGAAGGTAATTTGAGTCCCACGTGGGAATGGCGGACCCCTCCACTAACAACACTTGTAGTGAACACAACATCCACGCTTGCATACCTTTTACTTAAACTGTCAGAGTTGTTGGAATTTACACGTCCAGCATTTTAAGGAGCAACATTGTTTTTAATGTTTCTTGCCACACGGCGCATGTTAGTCCAATATTTACTCTTTTTCTATGAGAGTGAAATAAAACAGTCCACCAACCGGGAGGCTGAACAATGGGCTCAAACTCACTGTGAAGCTCTGCAGACGTGGGTTTCGCAGTATCAGACTGTCACTGTTATTACAAAAAACGTATTTATAGCGGCTTTAATGATTTGCAATGACAATCGGCGGAAAAAATTAGGATTAGATCATTATTCACATATTGTTCTCCTTTTCCCCATCATGTCTTTTTTTCCCCCCCTCTCTCCTCTGTGTTGCATACTAAAGAAGAAAAGACATATTGTGTCAGCTTTTGTTTAGACAGATGGAGGAAAAGTTTATAACTCAGAACAAAGTTTATTTCCCAGAACTGAAACACACACTTGAGTCTCTCCTCGTAGTTATTTTTCCACGGCGCTCTGTTGGAATGTGATGTTAATGTAATGGAAAGACTGGAGGTAATCAAAGAAGGGAGTGTTTGCGACATAGATCATGGGCCCACTCGTCAAGTCACTTCGGAAGGTACTCGTTTTGGAAAAAACGGTGACTTCATTCGGTTACTCTGAAAACAATCCAGTTCGCGGCATGTGGAGAGAGAAACTCCATAATGTGGTGGCACGAATGGTCAGTCTGACATTTCCAGTCGGCCTGTAAAGTGGAGATAATGCTCAGTGAGTTGACTGGTAGGTTTATCTCCTGTCATGGTCTGTTGGTATTTACGTTATGATACACTCACCCACAGCGCTAAATACAGAAACACATCTACAGCAGCATGAGTATAATAAATATATGCATACAGGAGCCCACACACGGCACTCAACAGTTTGCACACACGGACAGATGAAGGTACTTTGTGGCTCTGTGACCTTTTGGTATTTCGTTGAGGTCGCTCATTTCTGTACCGACTGTACCGCTTCGCTTTTCCCTATAAAATGGGTCTTTGGCAGCAATTATTTTCCAATCACGTGTGCCAGATAACGCAATTCGCTAATTTGCATGTAAGTGGGTTAATTTCTTGCTGGATAAATATATTGAATCAGGGAAATGCGGCTATTGATGCAGCAGTATTGAGGAATTAAGAGTTGTTTTTGCAGTATTCAGGGATTATTGAGGCTTCTAATGTAAGCTGGAGCGCGGTGAATGGGCTCAAAATGTAATCGAGTGTTGCTGATGTGAAAATGTCATCAATGAGCTTGCATGGGTGTCTTTCTACGGTTTCCTCTGTATGGATCCACTTATAATAATAAGAAGAATAATGATACCAAAAATACTTGCTGTGCTTTAAATGTTGTAAGAAATGTTGTTGCTCGAGCGGGAAAAACAGACGTTCTAAACGCCACGTCTAGTCCAACACACAGTGTAAGTGTGTATCTTGGGACTCGGCAGCTCATTTGCATCCCCCTTTTTTCTCTTTACTTTGTATTCCGATGGCGTTTTCAAAGCTGTCGTTGTTATGTGAAAGTCTCTCAGAATCAGCCTGAAATCGAAATAGTTTTTTTCAGGCATCCCTCGTGGTGAGATTGGCACATCGCCACTGACTCTCACTGGTTTCTCATAATTAATCGTTTTGAGTGGAATCTAAAACTCCCTCTTCCCTTTCCCTCACTCTCATCCTCTCTCCCTCTTCTCCCTAATGCATCAGAGTGAGAGGGCATCTGAATACCTAATTCATTAGCGAGACCATCTGAGTACGGCCTTTGTTTTTTTTAGCGTTGCTTACATCCATCTCGTACCGCAGAAGCGTGGCGTTTATACAGTCAGTTCATAGCCTCGGCAACGCTGCAGAGCATAACCCAACGAAGGAAGTGCTCTTTTTAGGGAGAGGAATTGTAATCCAACATTAAGAGAGCTGTTGTTGGAAATAAATTAAAAAGCCTTGATTAAATGTGTGTTTCAACAATAAGCGTTCACACCAGTGGCACCAGGGGGCTGATAATGCAACAAAAAAAAAAAACAGGCCTTCAGGTTTTTTCTTTTCATGAAGAGGGAAATATCCGCCACTCGTAATTACAAAGTGTCAGCAAACCTTCGAAAAAATGCCTACACAGGCCTCCATCACTAACATGTACAACTGCCGAACTAATACAATACAGCTCTGATTTTAAAGGAGCAGTGTATATGTAGTAATGTGATGAACACAAAAACGCACAAAAAATGCTTAGCCGAAGATATTGAATAAACAAAACAAACTTACAAAATGTTGTTTGTCTTTCCAAAATCCCCTCTGGTTTTGGGCCAAATAGATCCTAAATTCGGCGGGGAAGATGCTGAAATATTCTGGCTCTACATGTCGATTTCACTGCTTCTCATGTCCGACTCGTTTCTATTCAACTGCATGCCTCTCCCGTCCCTGCCTGCCATGTTTTTGTCCTCCCCGAAGTCATAGTCCTGGTCCGAGCCGCCGTATATCACTTCTGTACTGCATCCCCTGTTTCCAAATGGATCTCTCAGCCTTGGAGGCTGTGGTCAATTCCAGTTCCGTGTCTACGTCCTGCATGAACGATGGCAAGATATTCTTGGTCTGCGTTCAACTTGTCGTCTTCTGTCTCTCTTGGCCAAATCGAGGCAACATTTGCTGAATCTCATGCCGACCATCTTGAAAGACACAAATGTCATGTAGTATGATCCCGGTATTACAAGTTGCAAGTTTTGCCGAGGCAGCTACCAACGGCGTCTGTCGAGCCTTAAAGACATCTCGGTGGGACTGAGACCGTGTTGGTGCTTTTTAAATGTTAGTAAAGCAAGAACAGGAAAGCCTTTGCATAGTGTGCTATCTAGGGCTGCACCGGATGTAGTTTTTTTGAATTATAAGCTATTGAGGAATTTCGAATGAAGCTTTAAATGTCTGTCGTAGTGTTTTATGATATCGCCCTAAAAGCTCATAATTAGAATCAGTTCTATGAAGCCTCCGCCAGAATCTAATTCTACAAATACTACAACATTTTTTATTATTACCTTTATCTGCAACTGTGCAGAAATCCAAGCTTTTAACAGAACCAACAGACATATTAAAGAAAAAAACATACCTGAGTGGGTTTAAAATGTTGATTTGCGAATTCTAATTCTAAGAATCCTGCTTTGATTATTTCATACGGCCCTGACGTTGTCTCTTGTTGGTAACAATAAGCACCTGTCAACTTATCGTTCGCGCAAGTGGATGTTAAGAGGATAAAGGGAGGGCTGGAGTGAGATTAAGCAGATGAGAGTAGAAAAGGACCCGAAGGGAAAACGACTCGGGTGGAGGAGAAGGAGAAACTCAAACAACAGCGATTGAGCAGATAGGACGATGGAAAGGCGTTGGAGATTGAGGGGAATAGAGCGAGGACTGAGTGAGACTGAACAAGAAAGATAAATGAGCACGGCAAGAGAAAGGAAAGATCGAGGAGAGGAGAATGGCGTAGCACGAGCAGTGGAATTAAACACACGGGCCGACAGACGCTTGGAGAAAATCGAGAGCGAAGTTGACATTAAACAGACGAGCGAACTCGAGTTTGATATTAAGGGAAGGACCAAAGAGGCCGGAGCGGGTCAGGCAAAGACGGAGGGTCAAATGGAAAAAACAGGAGAGGAATAATAGTTGAGCACAGTGACAGAGGGAGGAAGATTGGAGGAGGTTTTAGAAAGAGAAAATTGTCCCTCCAGGTTTTTTTGTGTCAGATTTGATGAGAAACCGACCAAGATAATCTCTTTTTCATCTGCTACTCTATCCGGCTGTCTCTTGACATTTATTTTACTGTTGCTCATTTTGAAGATTTATTAAGATGAGTCAAACGTATGTGGCTGCAGCACATTAAAAGCTTTGAAAGAAAAAAAAAAAACGACCATTCTCTCCGATTACTACAATGAGACAAATGTGTCTTTTTAGCCAATAAGAAATTAAGAATGCTCTGTGAATAATGCAGATAACCTCAAGATGTCATAAACAAAACCCCTCAGCGGCAGAAGAATCCCGCAGCTGTTAACTGCATCATCGATTCTGAAAAGCTCTAACAACCGGAACAGAAAATAACACAGAGCCAGTGGCATTCAACACAACAACTAACTAAATGGTTGGTGTGCTGCAATGCGAGCACTAATGGAGCATGCGGAGAACGCAGCCTTGCATTAGTTTCACCATATAGATTCTATGAAACACTCATCAACATACTTAACAAGGCCTGTAGTTTTCATTGAGTGAGATGGAGCCAAATGTGTTGATTTGGAGATACGAACAGGGCTGTTAAATGATAGTTTTCCACTCAGAGCAACAGCTGTAATTAAAATACAAATGGTGTTCTTGTTGTCCAGCCATTGAATGGTAGGTTTTCGGGGCCACCTGTGACTGGATCCACAGTATATGCCAGCAGAATAACCATCACCCTGCATACTACAGTGTTTGTTTTCCGAGCCCAGATGGTTTAGTGTAACATCTAAGCCGAATCCTGCAGTGCGTATAAATAATCTTCTCGTTGTCTGTTGGATTAAGTGTTCAGGATTTTTGCAGTGGAAAAAAAACAAAATCCCACCACATTGCAGGCTTCTGCTCTTGGCGACTCCCAGAGAGGAGCTGTCACCAGTATGGAAACTGTGCACCTCTTTGACATAAACATTGTCAACTGCTTAAAGCTGAGCATTTGAGCAGGAAAAAAAAAAAAGGAACAGCAGGGGAGCAACGTGCATTTGTAACGACACAAGTGCTTTTCTGCCAATATCTTTCAATCACATGTAGTTCATAGTAGCAGTCACACTGATTTGTGTACACTTTTATATAGCGTTGAGTAAATATCTGTTCCAGAAACCTGCTCTTCTTACAAATACGAGTATCATCTGAATAAAATGTGTCATTGTATGTATTGTGATGGAGGAAAATCCTCATTGGGTAGCTGACTGAAGTTTATTTATTCTAGTTTATAAAAGATTACTTCTCTAATTCTCTTAATAGGCTGTTCTGTAAATGGTTTTGTAATATGGATGTCACAATTCTCATTCAAGATTGGAGAAGTGATCGTAGTGAGCTATCAAGACTTAAAAGATGACACAACTAGCTTGCTGGTAGCCTGCAGCTGCTCCTCCAGGGACTTCTTCTGTGTGCACAAAGGCGATGAACTGACTGGTGCCAAAGGTCACTCCGACAGAGTCTGAGATGTTTGGTTTATTTTAATTTTTCAGGGACCCTTTATTGATTTCTTCAAGAAAAGGACTCACTCTTGGGGCAAGAACTGAACTAAACTGGCCTGAACTAGCAACATTACCAGAGATCCCTTATTGATTTGTTTGGGAAGAGGGCTTACTCGGGAAGGATTTGAGAAGCCAAACTTTGTAACAAACTGATTTCTGTCCTTTGTTGTTGTGATTGTTCAATCCCAGAAGGGTGATGTTTCTTTGTTGAACTCTACAATCTTTTATTTTTAGTGAATATTATTTGAAGTAGCCGAACCCTAACATGCAAAAAAACGCCACCAGGATCAAGTCAAGATATTGTTGTAAAATACCCCTATCTTTGTAACGAAGATTTTGACAATGTATATGACAGTTGTCCGGGCATAAAACCAATGATCTGTTGATCTTTACAAATCCAGATGTGACAGTTGAACAACGGCATCGTGAGTGTTGCAGTGAATCCAATTGAATTGTGACCATTTTAAAACCAGAATTCAGATCGAATCAGGGATCTGGACAATCATGACGCAACCGTTAGCAACTTCTGATCAAACCGTATCAATTTCAAACTTAACAACCTCCAGTCAGTCTCGCCAATTTCCAGTTTAATTAAACAGTTCAAGCCCCCGTCTATTTTGAGTGCAGGCACGGATACAGATAATTTAGTTAGTTGAAGGGATACAGATAATTGTAATCCTTATACACACCGAGGTGTTCCTACCAGTACTATGTTAATATCACATACAGTAAAAGTGAGTGTGGATGTATTGTTTTTGTTGTTGCCACGTTTAAAAGAAATTCAAGTAAGAATGCTAAAACGGCAGGCATGTCACACGCAGGCTCGACATTATTCAGAACATAAACACTCCACAGCTTTTATCATATTGTGCGCAGTCCTTGTTTTTCTTTCATGTATGTTCCCGTTCACAGCCCTACAGTTAATTATTAACATTATACGGCTAGCATCGCACCGTATCATGCGGAACAGAACGAAGTCCCCGTTATCTGCAGCGTGCAGTTGTCTTTTTTCCTCCTTTTGTGTGCATAACCTGTCTTGTGACTGAGTCGTGAGGCACCATGAGTCGACCTTCAGCCGAACAAAGTCAACACTGTTGCAGTGTGAGTCGTTTCACACTCCCCTCCGCATTGCAAAGCCTCGGCGAAAGTGAGCTCAGCGTGGCTTTTAATCAGGTGCTCGCAAACACACGCGTTACAGCAGATCGCATACATTTCGACTCTATTAGTCCCCCCAGGCTGTTTTATAGTCGCACTTGCGGAAGATTTATTATATCCACGTGTGACATCTATTACAATAAAAATAAAAAAATACACACCAATTAGATGTTTGTGTGTGTGCGGAGGTGATGTCTTCATGTACACATATGCCGACAGTATACCTGACGTTCAGTAGCTATTAAGTCTCATCAATGACAACACTTAGGCCCTACAAATAGTAGTCATCACAGCTGCATGTGTGTGTGTTTGCGTGTAAAGTGGCAGCTGTGAGTTGAATGCTGCCGCTGGAGACAGGGCTCCGCTGTCCACTCACACAGCTGAGCTCTAACTACAATGTACGGTGTGTGTGTGTGCGCTTGTGCGAGGCGCGCGCGCGATTATTTGCCAGCGCATCTCGTGCTCGCATCCCCCCCCCCTCAGCCATTGCTCGTAATCCCCCTGAAGAGCAGAGATGTCTTTTTTAACTACACGGGCCTCCTCTCCAGGGCGGTGCACATGCAGCGACGAAAGAACTGGTTGGAGATTCATTTGTTTTTACTCGAGGGCTCGTCAGCGGAGGCTGTGGAGAGGGCTCGAGTTTGAAGGCCTTGTGGTTGAAAAGCGGCGCCTTTTGTCTCCGTTCTTCCTGCTTCCTCGTCAGCGCATGTGGAGCTACACATCACGGCAGAATATGCATCTTTAGAAATGATGAATGTTTTGAATATCTAGGTTGCCGTTTGTTGCCGAGCACACTTTGGCACGCAGCCCACCGTTTTGAGTGGCTTTGCACAGAGTAAGTGTCGTATTGATCAGGGATGTGTTTTCTGTACACTTCAGCTACAGTATCGCCCGGAGCTGAGTAGTATAAGGTTTCTTTTTCGCTAACATGTGATTGAGTAACTTAATTAAATAGATAATATATATAAATAATTGTTGTTTTTTCAATGCAGAACTTTTCACGCTCACTCGAGGACACTGCGAAACAACAGATACTCTCCATTTTCTTCCCTTTTAATCAAGCTGCTGCTTTTATTTTTGATAAATACCAAAACTTCAAAGAGCTTGAAGTCTGTTTCGACTCATGGTTAGCCATCATCACAACTCTGTGTGGACTAGTGGATGAAGCAAAAACATTTTTCCCCTCCCCTCTGTCAGAACAGAGCTTTCAGTCGGCGCTAACAACTCGCGCTGCCAGACCGGCTCCAACTGTGAGCGCTCATTTGAGGCCATTACATCAAAATGCAGAGCTGAAGATGAGCCGAGAGAAAGCAGGAAAGTCGGTCTGTTTGAGCAACGGGACATGTATTGCATGAAAATGACTCAGCTTGTATTTTTATGCAAATATCCGAGTGATGCCAACATTGTTCGGCAGGATTAAGCATCACCTGAGGTGTGGTAGTCCATAAAAGCAATGATGAGAATGAAAAAGAAATCTGATCTGGAGTAGTCTTACTGGGTGCATGATTGCACTAAAAGACTGAATTACTCTGACGCCCTACAGAAAGATTCTCAAACCTCACAGCATGATCAAAGGTAAGGCTGGACTGTGAACAGAAGATGGAAAAAAAAAAACTATAAAATACATTTTAGACGTACAAAATAATCAACACTTCGACTCACAGTTACTGCCAAGACAGCATTAGCAACCTGGCTGCCATCCGAAACAAAAACCAACCCTACTGACTCACTGATCTGGTAGAGATCTCATGTCCTGGTGGTGAGGGGAAATATATCAACAGGGGAGCCAACTTGGAGTGCTCTCCATCGAGTCACCGCCCGTCCGCTCGCTCTTGCTTTACCTCGATTTCCGTCTTTCTGCCCCTTCGCCTTCTCGCCCTCCTCCATCAGCGGGGTTCTTGTTCTTTTGCAGTGTAGAGTTTCCACAATTACTCCAGTTGTTTCACGGTTACGTTGGGGATAGTGACCAGGGGGGAAACAATACCTCTTCCTGTTTTGGTTACGCAATGGTAGACCAGCTTCTTTTGTGCCGTAATTTGACCTTAATTTCTCCGGGGGCGGAAAAAATCCAGGTCAGCGACGGGCCGCATAGGGAACCAGTCCATACGTAGATGGTGTCACTCACTGATCACTTCAGAATTACAAGTTAAAGCTAAAAAGGCTATGACAGTAGAAGGTAAAAAGAATAAGTTGATTTGAGGCAGATGGACTCGTTTAAATCCTGCTGGCTACTTTATTTTATTGATTTTTGATTCTATTTAAACAGTTTAGAGTTCAATAGGTAACCCTAACCCTGCGGACAAAAACACAAAACCATGCAGCAGGCGGAGGTTTGGAGAGTTGGGAGTGATTTCGACTTTACTTAAGAATTATTTTGACTCCTGTAGTTTTAATTGTTACTGAGTAATATACTTGAACTCGACTTTCAGTTACCTTTCCAACACTGGTTTTGCGGCACGATATTTGGGAACCACTACTCTATATGGGTGTGTTTGTGTGTTTGTGTATGCTCCGCTGAGAGCTCACGTCCTGCCAAGTAGAGAGTGAGTCTTTTCTCAGTGTTTAACAAATGTTAGCAAAGTAGCTGATGTAAAAACACATTAGGGAATTACATTGATTGCACGAAGAGGGGACGTCCAGACTACTTAAGACGCAGTAAAACGCTGGTGGGAGCTACTTAACGGCTGCGCAGTTAAAAGTCCACTCGAAACGCTGCGTTTTCCACATAACACGTAGACGCTTATCGGCTTAATGAACAAACAAATTAAGTAATGAATTATCTTTATGTACACTGCGCTTTTTCCACCAGAGCCAATCCCGAGGATGAGTTGCAAACACACTGATTCACTCGTGTATCATGTAAGGAAAATGAACGCTTTTCCTTGCCTCACGCTGTAATTTTACACTTTAAAATGTTCTTGAACTCTTGATTTTTTTTCACAGTTGATTGATTATGCAGACCAACATAAGCTGCCCTGAATCATAATAGCTATTTACAGAGTGTTTGGGCCTGCCCCTGGCTGACCCAGCTGGCTACTGGTTGGTTACTCCATAGCCATATCCATGTGGAAAGCCTCGCGCCACGCTGGTGCATCTATTATTCATCACTTTTGCACCATTTTCTGAATGACCGCAGCATACAAGATGATATGAATCGTACTGAATAGAAATGTGGAGCCGCTCACAATCCCCTCATACGTCTCTATATCCCCTGGCCCTTCACCCCGGGATACCCGTCTTCACTCTTATCCGTGTAGCACCCGTCATAATTCATACATAACCTGGAAATTGACCTAATTTTAACTATGAATATTGATGGATTTGTTTTCTTTTCTCTGAGGATGTCTCACCAACAAAAAAAAAAAAAAAATTTCCATATAAATATAAATACCATGACAGCTCTCATGAATAACAGATACACGCAGTAGCAGGCAGCAGCTGCCCGCTGTTCACCGACCATTATTCAAGCTATGATGACGGGAGGAGGGAGGAGGAGCCTAGAGCCCCCCTCCTCACCCTCCACCCTACACCCTACACACACACACACACACACACGCACACCAGTGTCTGCTGTCTCCTCATATACACCGCTCCCTTTTCCTCTTCCACACACTTGCCACACTCGCAAGCGGCCTCGCTCCGTCTCTGTCTTGAATATACACACTGCTCACTCAAACACACCCTTTCTCCTCTGTCTCCTCACTCACACACACACACACACACACACACACACACACACACGTATATAAACACACACAGACACTTTCTATCGTATTCATATCCCTCCTCCACTTTCCCCACCTCACATTGAACAAATTACTCTTTTTCACTTTCTGTCTCCTACACACAGAGCTTTTCCATTCTCTCTCTCCTCCCTCCATCTCCCCCTCCCCTCTGTCTCTCTCTCTCTCTCTCCCTCTCCCTCACTCTCTCTCTCTCTCCCTCTATCACTCCCTCCCTCTCTCTCTCTCTCTCTGACACACACACCCCTCCTCCCCGTGTCGGCGCAAAGTAGAGCGAGAGCGAGGAGCCACTCGTTCATTTTTTTCACCGTCTGCTGACTTGCTCGGTCTTCTCCGGGCTGCGCGGAGGCACAGGGAGGGTTTACCGTGGGGTTTTCTTTTTTTTGTCGCCTCCATCCTCACCGACATCCTTCGAGGAGCAGCAGGGCGGGAGAAAGAAGAGAGTGACAAAGAAGGGGAGAGACGGGAGGGGATAAAGAGTGGGAGAGAGACGGTGGCAGAAGCAGGACTCTCGCTCTATCTGTCCGTCTTAGAGGGGGGGAGAGGGGCAACATCAGGGAGAGGTGACTAGGAGGAGAGGGAAGGAGGCGCCATGGGTCAACTGTGCTGCTTCCCGTTCTCCCAAGCGGAGGAGAAAATCAGTAAGTGTCTCCTGCTCCTGTTCTCATGCGTGGGTGTGTGTTGTAGGAGAAACCGGTTGGAATTGATGTAGTCAGTGGTGCCGTCTATTTGGGAGGGAGTGTACGCATGTTGTATAGTGTGTGTGTGTGTGTGTGTG
>OMLP01015435.1:0-26933 GCA_900302685.1 Spondyliosoma cantharus | reverse complement strand
CATTGCTTTATGCCTGTTTTGTGTTGCTATCTTTATTGCTGGGTCCGTGTGTGTGTGTGTGTGTCGCTTTGTATCAGCTGTCTGCATCAGTGATCGCCTGTGACCTACAGACGGGCAAGGAGTATTTGTGTGTGTGTGTGTGTGTGAGAGAGAGTGTGTACATGCAGGTCTCTTAGCGTGCAGGATGCTGGTGTGTATGTGTGTGTATTTGTAAACTAACAGTCAGATTCCAAGTCAGATAATTAATCTCTTATCGCTCAGAGGCTCCGGCTGGCTTGTGATTTATTAGCTTCCGCCACAACGTCGAAGTAGTTGTCTTGTTTTTAGTTACTGGAAGAGTCTCCCTACGGTGCTCCTGCTGCAAAGATTATCCATCACTTCTAAATCTGAAGTGTGTTTTTCAACCTTTTCACTGATGGATGCCTCCAGACATTCAAAACTTAAAGATGCTGACGAATAAATTGCGGGGTTTTTTTAGCACGATAAATGGGATTCGATTCATTCACGCAAAACTTTGACCCATCATAAAAAGATCCCTGGATGATTGGGGGCTGTGCATTCACAGCATCCAGCCAATCGGATGAAGCGCTAGCGAGACGTCAGATAGCCTCACTGACTGCAAGGTTAGCTAGCCTGATGGTGGGAAGGATGACATAAGGGTGGTTGATAATGATGACAAGACTTTTATTGATGCCTCACCGGTGAAATCCACTTGTTCACAACAGGTCAGAAATCATTGGCAGGGGGAAAAATATTGATTGAATCATAGATGGGGGGGAAAAAGAAACAAGCAAAGCAAGATAAAAATAGATAATATAACATAATTAAATATAATTGTACAGGGACAACTGGATCACAAGGGAAGAGACAGAGAGGAGAGCTAATATGGGAACCTCGCCATTTGTTTATCGCAAGTAATTTCTTCATTGCAGCAGTCGACAGTCATCATGTTGCAGATGTTGAACGTTTTTGAGTTTTCTTTAAACTAAACAAAACTGGTTTTACTGACGTGTGTATCCTCGGGGTCTGACGAATGCATTTCCTTCCTCGTAAGCCTTCTTGTAAAAATGTCACAAACCACACATGCGACACAGTTTGTGATCGCTAAGTTGCAGGCTTCTTTCTTCACTGCCCTTTTATCGATGCCTCGCCAGGCTTCTTCAAACGTCGTAACAAAACCCACAACATCATTGCTCGATTGCGCCACCAGTGGTCAGAAACTCCACCAGTGCTCTTTAAAGAATTAATGGAGAATGAAACGACGCATGCTGCAAAGTAATGTCTTGTTTTCTGCATGTTGATGCAGTGCAAGTGTCTTTGCTGATTACTAGTATGATAAAGTAGTCATTTTTTTTTTAAATTGTAGTCATTATTTTTGGCGTACTTGTTACGTACATGTAGGATTGGAGAACAACTTCCACTAGTTCCATTAGTTCCACTTCAGTTTACACTGAATGGCCTCAAAGCTGTAAGATCCACCTTCAGGACATTTTTTTTCAGTAATAATTTGTGTCGTATCTGCTTTAATTTTCTTACAAAATGTTTAACAACATCTATTCGTCCTCTGTCTAGAATATATGGATTTGCAAATATTGTTCATTTCAAAAGTTTAACTACCAGACATAAGATGTCTCCTGCGTCACATTCTCTGCGTTTCTCTTACGTTATCCCGCTGCTCACACGTCACCTCGTAACCTCAGATTTTAAAGTGCGCTCGAAGAAACTTTCCGCCGTCAACAGATGGAAGTAAAGAAAACGGTCTTCTGGTGTTGGTGTAAATCATTCAGAGCGGTGAGGCACGAGCATTCAAGGGAAACGGCAATTAGCGAAACACATTTTTAGGTGTAGAGGGATTTCGTAATGGCTTGCAAACAGCTCCTCGCGGATTATCTCACCACATTCCTTTTTATACACGACCATGTGGCGCAGATCAGCCAAACTCCTCCACATCTCCACAACCTTTTTTTTTTTTTGTCTCCAGATGACTGTTGTTTTATGCCCGTCTAACGCGTTTTCGTTGCGCAACATAAGCGGTCGGTTAAAGGGCGATTTAAGATAGGTGCATAAATGATCAAATTGAAGGCACAAATTCTCCAGAAGAAAAACTGGCTGTTCTGCCTCAGCTCATACCAGATGAAATGAGCTCTAGAGGATAATTACCGACGCAGCTTTGTGGTTTGATTACAGCTTTAAGCAGCGATTTCTCTCTCATTGTTCCGTAGAAGCTGAGCTGAGGGGTTAATTTGGGTTTTGGGTGGACGTCCAATACAGTTCGGTGGTAGCGCACGTTGACGGAGGGGAAACTATTCTTCCTACTCTGTTATTACTCTGTTACAACTCTGATATTATAGTAAGAAAGATACACAATCTCCTTTAGAGAAGATGATTAATTGTACTGGCATCCATAAGTGTAAGTTCAAACAATTTAAGGACGTTAATTACGAGCCACTGATCCTATTATCGTAGTGCCAGGCTGACGTGTTGGCTGCTGCTGCTGCTGCTGCTGCTGCTTTTTAAGGAGTGCGATATAGATTAGCTGTTGGGAGAGGGAAGGCTCCAGTCGATACAGATTGGGGCTTCAGAGTTCTCCCTGCAGTGTTTGGAGGAGTAAATTGGATTAGTCACTTGTTTGTCACAGTTTCCATTCTAGTGCAAGACATTGAAATCGATAGTATTTAAGAACATTCCCATTGCTGCAACTGTCAGGAAACTAGCAAACTACAACTTGTGTAGTTTTCTAATAATTTTGTCTGTTAATTAAAGGTAGGGAATTAAAACATCATCGTGTCATCGCCGCTGCCAACCTGTGGGTTGGATTAATGATTAAAAGAGATACCAGGTAATAAAATAAGCTAATGATTTGTGGCCCGTACAGGTTGTTTTTGTGTATCAGATCTTCATCTTGCCGTCATAAATGCAGACTTTGACACTAGCTGAAATGGCAATTCTGAAACAAAGGTGGTGTGCAGCACTGCACCGGCGAATAAATATTAAACTGACTGTAGACGCTCTCTTCCTGCTCCTCCCTGTGTTTCTTCCTCCCTCCCTGTGTTTTCCCCCATGTGTCCCTCTCTCTCTCTCTCTCTCTCTCCCTCTCTCACCCCGCTTGCAGCTGCATTGCTATAAACAGTCGAGCCACTGTGCCCTACTTCTGAGCTCAGAGAGAGAGAGAGAGATGGAGGGAGAAAAGGGGGGAAAGAGTGATGCAGGGAATGAAGACTAATGAGGAGAAAAGGAGGGGATGGGGCTTAAAGAGAAAATTTGATATTGAGACAAAAGGGGGGGGGAGCCGAGGAGAGGGGAGAGGAAGGCGGACAAAGAGGGGGAGTGTGTGTAGGTCAGATGCTGCCCCTGTGATGTGATGAGTCTCCCTCGTGAGCGCAGTGGGACACGTGCGTGTGTGTGTGTGCGTGTGCGCGTGCGTGTGTGAATTCACCCATGACCAATATGACAAGGTGTCGCACCGTGGTGTTTGCAGACACTGCCGGTGAAAAACACACTATCACACACCCACAGGAGCTCGATATGCAAACACACGAACGCAAAGATCCACCGAATGATTTTATTTTCGCGAAACTGAGATTTTAAGACATGTGGGTAAAGCTTTGAGACTTTATTTCATGTCTTGAAAATATGAAATTCCTGCCTTTACATATAAAAGTTAGGAACCTGGAATTCTTTACCCACTACACAGCATTCCTTTTTTTTTCTCCATGCTTTACTCTCTGCCACTGGGTGTATATCTCAGCAAACCCTTGTCAAAATGCTAAGCCAGCGTCAACCAAGATAGTGAAAAATGCCCCGTTATCAACTTATGCAACTAGCTAATTATTCACCTGAAGATGTCGATGCCTCATTAAAAGTTTTGCTGGCTGCTAACATCAGCTGTAGCCGTGCCGTTAGATGTGCCGTTACCTTTTGGTAACCGACGGTCACTTTAAAGCAAATTAATTGACGAAAGGAAAACTGTCAAATATCAGAAACATGTTTTTTTCTGTGCTTCTTTCTAAATGTATGACAATATAGTTAAAGATTAGATCGCGGCTATGGGATTGGTGTCAGGCTTCTGCTAACCATTATCATCATTATGGATAAATCGGAAGGTGTCCATCACAGGTTCTGATATATTCTGAGATATTCGTATATGTTGTCTTTACCAGAAATCCAAAGATATCCCCATCGTGATCATAAGATGAATCCCGTCAGAGCAGCAGATTTACACATTTGAGATGCCGAAACCAAAGAACATTTGCCACTTTTGTGTGATTACACAGCTGTAACATCTGTTTTAAAATTGAATAGATTTACTGTTTATTGGCTCAATATTTCATCGCAGAAATTGTGTCTCCTAACCGGCTGAGTTAGCATAAAGCGCTTTATAAATGCCCAGGCGAGGGTGTGATCGCCATTAAAGCCGAATCAGCTTCCGCCAGATTGAACTGAAACCCGAGCTTCCCTGCCAACTATCGGGAAAAATACGGTTAATACATCATAATTATTCTGTTCCATCACGAAGCCGCTCAAACAGGCAAGTCGTTAAACTGTTTTGTAATGAGCAGCTGTCTTCTCGCTCCCCTCCGCTTCCCTTTTGAGAGGCCTTGATTGTTTATGCCACCTCATTTATTGTTAAACACTCCTCATATTTTCTCAGTGAGCAGGTTCACAGTCCACCGAGCACATTTCAATCCTGAGGTAGTTATCAGTCTGTGCGTGGATGGTGTGCCCTCTCCCTTAAACGAATGTAAGCAAACAGCACCACTCCTTTTTACACCACCGGTTCGTGCTTAACCTTTATCTGCACCCTTATCATGGTGTATTTTCCCCCCTCTCTTAATAACAATCAGATAAAGGCAGCTTTTCCCCTGACAGAGTGACACAGCTTGCTTGGGGGGGGATAAGCCTGAATGAAAGGTAGCTCGCCCTCTGGCTCGCCACCGCGCGAGCTTCTCACCTGCATTGACAACGCAGCAACACAACAGCGGTGACCTTGGTCAGGCGAGAAGGATGGTTTCCCTTTCAGCTGTCGGGGTTCGCGCAGCTGTCGCGTCACAAAATGGGAAAACGGTCAAAGAATTCTTGTTGGTGTTTCGTGAGAGGCTCACAAACGGGCAGAAGAAGGCTCGTAGAGGGAGAGAGAGAGAGAGAGAGCGGCGCACAAAGAAAGGGAGTGCTGGCAAAGACAGCAAAGACCACATGTGAGGAAGAGGGGGAGAAAGATGAGAACGGAACAGGGTGGAGGAAGAGGAGGAGGCGACGAGGAGGGAGCAGGGCGAGGGGAAGAGATGCATGCAGCACTGCTTAATTCATCCTTTTTTCTCTCTCCCATTCATTCGTCTCTGCCAAGTTCTCTTCTTTCATTCCGGTGCCTCCTCTCTGGGTTAATTCTTTCTTGTCGCTTTACCGCGCGCTCTCCTTTCCCTAAGACATGTACAAACACTGAAATGTTCCTGTTCTTTGTTCCCGCTCTGAGATTCCAGAGGTCTGCGTTTTGCGCAAAGTGTTGGTCTGACAGCCGACCACAGCTCAGTGAGCTCGGGCCGCTAAGCAGAAAAAGCCGAACCTGAATACTGACCGACTTTTTTTTTTGGGTTTGAATCACGCCACACATACCCTGACGCTTGGCCAAAGGGGAATGAGGGACTAAGATATTATTATGTGAAGACAAATGAAAAATTGTCTTTGTCTGCTTTTTCAGGGTGCAATCAATAAGCTCACTCCTTCTGTGCTTTGTCTCCCCACTGATTGATTGTGCCAAGGTCTGACTGGACCACAGCCCAGCGTCTCTGCTAGACGTGTTGCAGAATGAGGCCAGACACAGACAGCGTACGTAATAAAGCCACAGTAGGTTGGATTTACGCATTTAGATAATAATGATAAGCCAGTTTGGTGTCTAGGATCAGGCGCGGAACACAGGGGCGACGCTGAGAGGGAGAGGCATGTGACTCCTTGTGTTTCTTTTGATTCTCTGATTACAAAACCACAGCATATCACTTTTAGTCACAGTGGGGCTGTGCTGAGCCGAGAGAGCAGAGTCATGCCTTGTTATGGCTCTGCGAGGTTGTAAGGTTTTGTAGGTTGCGATCCTTTAAAGTGCTGCGAAAACCAGGCCGGAGGACCGCGACGTGTCAAATCAAAGCATCCGTGTAGTGTGTGCTTGTTTTTCTTTCAACCCATTGTCCTTTCACACTAGAAAGGCGGGGCTGTTTATTTAATCAGCCGTCAAGCGGCGTTCACAGGCGACACATCGGTCCAGCTTGCACAGCGTTAATGTCTGCATCCACGTTCAGACTTCTCAGGAAAACGATATGAGATCCTGAGCAACGCTTTTTGAATTATTTTAGGCGTTCTAACGGCTTGGTTAGTTGGAAATGTTGTTCAGTCTGTCCACCGCTTTCGTCCAGACTGAAGTATCTCAACGGCTTTTAAATGGCTAGCACTGACATTTTGTATTGACACTCATCGTCCCCAGAGGGTCAATCAGATTGATTTCCCACCGAAATCCCACCATGAGTGTGACATTTTTGGTTGTCAGTGACACATCTTGGTAACTGCTGGCTGAACTGCAATGAATATTTTAAACTCATTCGTGGTCCCCGGAGGAGGAATACTGGTGTGTTTGGTGATCCTCTGACTATACCACCTGTACCAGGTAGATCTATTCGGTTCAGAGTAAAATGTACAAAACAGCTAATAAAATGTGGTACGCACATTCATGTCCCCCTCAGGATGCACTGTTATAACTTTGGAGACCTTCGACAGTTCTAATCTCGTGTCCATGACCAAATTATTGCAGAAGAGATTAGAGATTAGATCATTAGCCTCAGCCCCAAAATGGTGAAAATGGTAAATATTCTACCAAACATTAAACCTGCTAAACATCAGCATGTTGTCATTGGCGTTGTGACCATCTTAGCATGCTACGTTAGCATTTAGCTCAAAGCCCTGCTGTGGCTTTGTACAGCGTCAGAGCGGCTAGCGCGGCTGTAGACACATCTTGTACTTTGCATGTCATTGTGTAATTGGACATTGTACATTGGGATAGTCAGACTACACTGGCATTTACTCTTTTTTTCTGAAATCACCTTAAAGTCAACAGCATTCACAGACTTTCTTGATTTCTCACTGGGTAAATTCACTTGTTATATCGTCTCATGAGTCAAGAACAGAGGGAAGAGGTGTTGGAATAACAATTAAAAATGGAACAAGACAAAGAAAGACAAAAAAAATGAAAAAGTAATAAACACATCTGTCATTTCTTATGAGCGTGCAAGTCTTCAAGTGTGGCATGTTTTTGTGCTTTTGTTTCATGGGTGTCATGTTCAGGTCAAAGATTAACTCATTCAATCAGCAGTTTACATTATCGCCAAATCAGTGAGTGTGTTGTATCTCTGTCAGTAGTGTATTGAGGCGCTACATCGCACATCACCCTCTTGAGCTGCTTCACGTCCAGCCAGCCAGCCAGTCCCTCCTTAAGTCATCATCACCCTCGTTGTATCATTTTGAAGGCGTGAGTGGAGCCTTGATGGTGTTCATCGTCCCGCAATGGAGAAATTCATCAGCCATGAAATTGTCCATCAGTGCTCTGGTGGAGGGGAACAGACTCGCACACTTGTGAGCGCCGGCACACCGAATCCCCCATTGTTCTTCCACAGGAAGAGATCGTCAGGAATGTAATTATTGTCCTGCGTTGTGGTATTCAACGAATGCAGGAAAATGGGTCGCAATTCAGGAAATGTTCTGCGACGACAGGTTCATTACGAGACTTCACAATTGTGCTCCTGCTGTAGGAGTGTTTTTTTTTTTCTGTCATATTTTAAGATGCATGGGGGGGGGTTTGGTGCAGTTGCTGCTTTAGTGCCCTGCTCAAAGGCCATTTGATGAGGGCAGCGGGCCCTGTAGGTCAATCAGCCATTGTTCAGTTCAGGGTCGTGCATCTTTGGTTGCTTTCTTTGGTTACGTAAGGTTAATTCGTAACACCTTATCCCTTAGTACGTCTGTAGCCTGAATGTTAGATATACAGTCTGAATACTAATGTGTTGAGCCGAGCTGCAGTCAGTAAAATATCTCCATTCCGAGACACGCTCTGGTATTTCCTCAGGAAACTGCCCCACCATCAGTTTGCCTCCCAGCTGTGCAGCTTCTAGATACCCGTACTGTCCTCGTCTTTAAGGATCTGTTCTTCCTCATCCCACCCTCCTCCTCCTCCTCCTCCTCCTCCTCTGTCCTCAGATACACCCTCTCCCTTATTTCTCACATTCCTTCTCATTTTTCTGCGTCCAACAGCCATTTAGGAAGTCTTTGTGTTGAGCAAAAATACGCCCTCTTCTTCCTTGCATCACATGCCCCACTGGAGTCTTCCTCCTCCTCTTTCTCCCCCTTTCCCCCCCAGCCTTGCAGCCTCCTCCTCCTCCTCCTCCTCCTCCTCTTCATCAGCCCATTGCTCTCTCTAATCCTTTATCTTTTTTCCTCCTACCAGCTATGCTGCAATCATTTTCCGAGTTAATTTTCTGCCCGAACCCCTACTAGAGCTTTCGGAAAATCTGTCTCATACGAAGTAAGAAGAAATTAGTTATTGCAGCAGATTATTAGCCTGGATGTAAACATAATCATTTAGGCTGCTGTATCAAGCGAATTTGATTCAGGTCTTTAACGGGATTATTATGGTTCCTCTTGGTACTGCGTGCAGATGAGACGTGCTCGCGAACGGGCAGCAGCTGAAACAGAATATCATAAAGTGCTCTCTCCATCGTGGAAAGTATTGAAAGCAGCGGAATAAATATTTTGGCAGACTTCAGCAAAATGTCAGCACGGCTCCAACCAGGAAGTGGGCTCTATTAGTTATCTGGCGGGGAAGGAGTTGCTAGATAAATAAGTGTGTAAGGGAGTTTGAAGCAACAGTGTTAAAAGGTTCCTACATGGCACCAAATAAATCACAGCCGAGCAGCGTCCCGGGAGAGAGAGCAGAGTCGAGTGAAGCACAGCGGAGCCGTGACGCTGGGAGTGAAGTAAAAACAAAGCAGACGCACAATAGTTGTCACTTGACATCGTGCAGAACTCACAGCTCGCTGACAGTACAGTCATAATCCCAAACACGGCGTCTGTACAGCAACAACCTTTCTGGTCCTGGACACGTTAGAGATAAAAGACAAGGAACAAAGTGGAAGGAGAAAAATTACAGGTTTTACCGCCAAGGTTACAGCTCTGGTGCCTTCAGCTAAATGTTAAAGGGCTCACAACGAAAACATTTGAACAAAGTGTACTAACATGCTCGCATCATGATTGTTGTCAGCATTGCCCAGCGGCCACTCGTGGCGTTGCAGTGGAGAAGAAGGCATCCGTGTGACGGCATCAAAATGGAAAGTCTGTAGGCTGAGCAGGAAATTGTGACCGTGGCCAGTGGGAGAAAATCTACTGTGCTTCTTCACTGGGCCACGTAACCAGGAAGTAGACCCGCAAGCTAGAAGCCTTTTTTGGCCTGGTGAGCAATTCTCACTGGACTGATTGATCGCCGTGTTTGGGTTCACCGACAAGTTTTTAAAGGTCCAATATGTAAGAACTGACCACCTGCTGAATTCATACTCAAACAAATGGGGCAGCGTATCGCCCAGAGTAACTGCTAATGGCTGCTAGCTCTAGCTCGCACACATTTTTAAATGCATTTATTTTATCTGCAATATCACCGAAAAATCAATACCAATAATTGAAGAAATGATGAATATTGTCCCGGTAATCCGCCAAGGCTGATGATCTGTCTGCCCCTACTTGTTATATTTTTCTTTTATGAAAATCACATGTTTTATGCCCTCAATGTTACGCAAGTTTTTTTCCCAGTGGTATCGAACATGCATTGATGTTTTTCACCGTATTCTATTGAAGTCAGAAACTCAACACCCAGACATCTAAATGATTAATCAAGGAAGTAAGAAAGACGGCAATGAAATCACAACCTTTCACGGTATTGCTGTTGGACAGAGGACAGCATGTGCCGTTCTAATCTCATTTCCACTACAGGTGGCTTAAAAGACAAAAAAAATAGGTTTAAAGATAATCATCTAATTGGCTTGGTTTCCACCGTATGGGATAAGAGGCTTATTCTGACTGTATATGAATAAGCATCGCAGTGCAAGAGGCAGTCACCAAGTTTAGTGTAAAAACATGCTGAAGAAGTGAGTCCATGTCGTAGCTCTGCAACTTTTAAATCTCGTTTTTGTCAGTCATCGAAATCTCCCCACCGCTTTTATAAATTTTAATGCTGAGGGATTCCGGCCCGCTCACAACATTTGTTCCGCCGGTTTGTGCGTTTCCTTTTACTTATGTTTAACAGCTTTTAGACGCAAAATGATGTCAGCGCACCGAGGGAGACATCAAAAAGGGATGTTTTGGGGGGAAAAAACGTCTTGAGATGTTGGCAGCCAATGAGAAAAAACAGGGTGAGATGAGCCTGAAAAGAGAGAGAGAGAGAGAGAGAGAGTGTGACTGCGGCAAAGAAGACAGACGCAGAGAGGAAGACAGAAAGGTTGAGCCAGAAGAGAAGAAAGTCAAACAGATGTAAGAGAAGCGGACACTTTGGAGATGAGAGGTAGCGAAGCCTGCCAAAACAGAGAGAACGATGGAAGTCGGCACAACCTCCTGTGTTGTTAAAAGTTGAAGTGCCTGTCTGGTCCTTGTCCTGTCACCATGACAACACTGCCAGCAAGAAAAAGTAGATAGAAAGAGTGAGTGAGTGGTTTGGAAAAGTAAAGACAGAAAGAGGTTTGAGGGAGAGATTCAAGCTTTGAGAAATGATTGCCATTGCCAGTATGTGTGCGAAAGTGCGTGTGAGACGTTGCTGAACATGTGTATTTGTGTGCGTGCGAGGCTGAGATAAGCTTCCAGAGAGATACACTCGTGTTTGTCAGCCTTTGGAGTCGGTCTCTACACAGAGCGAGAGGCTTGTGTGTGTGTCGGGTACAGAGGGCAGCTTTACTGCTGTCATAAAGGCCTTTTTAATTTGAAAGAGTAGGCAGATAAAAACTCTTCCTCACACACCTATTTAAAAAGACACAAGACAGCGCTGAGGTATGTTAACATCGGGTCAAAATCACAAGCTAATGTTCTCTGGATTCTCTCGCAGTGGCAGCGGGAACGCGGAGGAGACACGATGAGGGATTTAGTCCTCATATGTTGTTAATCTTCCCATCTTAAAATTATCCAACAGTCCCATTTTTTTCTGATCTGAAAAACATTCAGACATCAGTTTGTGTTATTTTTACCGATTCGTATCATAGATTATGTTGTCAGGCGATCTCTGCAGTCAGTGAATTCGGATAACGGGCATTTTTCTTCAGAATATTTGTGCATCCATTTTAGTCCTCACGCAGCCCAGAGGTCCAAACCTAATCTTTAAAATCACTGCTGGCTGGCACCAGAAGTGTCTCCCTTGTGTTCACAGACAAAGAGGGCTTTTATGTACTGTACCGCTCCGGGAGTGTGTGAAGTCCACGAGACGGCGAAATATCTCTTGTTTTCTTTTCCCTTCTTTTTTTTTTTTTTTTAATGTGTTCTTTCATTTAATATTTGTTTGTGCTTGTGTTGCAGATTTGGTTCAGAACCCACTCCATGCCAAACGCTCAAGTATGTGTTTCCTCCTCATATGTTTACAATCAAAGTCAGGAAGGTTGATTTAAAACCTGATCTACATCTGATCACAGGCTAAGAATTGTGATGTAATCCTTTAGAACAATCACATGCGTAATCATTAGTAATTACCTTCGGCCACCTCTGGGTTACTGTGATTACATTGATTACAAAATGGCACATAATTTGTCTATCGGAGATCACCCGGGGCATTTAACGTGATCAGTTATATTTCCAGAATTATGAACATTCAGTTTTCACTCTTCATTGTACTGATGTTTTACTCAACAGCATTTCCTTTCAGACGATCATATTTCTCGTCAGTACTCATTTGACATCCCTCATCAGGTTAAATTCAGTTAGGCCCAAACGATCCAATCTTGTCTGAGCAGGACAGGAAGTGATGAAGGAGGACTGTCCATTATCCGTGCTGCCTTTGTGTTTAATGGCGTCCTGTCACCGGACGTCATCACACATCAACACTGCAGTTTCCATGAGCAAGGCAGTCTCTATGGGCGTCCTTCAAAGCTGAGGCTTCAAAGGCTTTCTTGTCATATCTAGACTGTAAATCATGCAAACAGGGTTCAGGCAATATGTGTTCATTACACCCAGGCTCTTTGGTCTGCAGTGTGGAGAACCTGCGTTCACTACTGTGTGTTTTTATTTTGAAAAGGAAGCTACAGTTATCCTGACAGCGTTCACAGAGACGGACGAAGAGACTCCACACCATAATTTAACCAGAATATATCCCGATGTTTGCTGTAAATATTTCAAAAAGTGGACGTTCGAATTGCCACCCGCCAAAGAGCACATAAAGAAAATCATGTTCCTTTTGATAAAAGGAATTTGTTCTGTGTGATCACCAGCTGATTGCATAGGTTGGTTACAGAGACCAGGAGCCAATCATAAATAATGAGCTGCATGCAGTCTGCAGTCTTTTTGGCAAATTGTGAGAGGCTCATGCTGGGTCCACGTCCCCAACTGGTATTTAATTATAATAGAGATTTGTGCCTGTGAAGACCAGTGAATAAACCATAAAGAGAGAAAAACATGCAGCCTGGATCTGGATATCCTATCAGGATTATAAAAACATACATGTTATTGCAGTTTTGAGCTGTTGGTGTGTAATGGGATCGACTGGACCACACGTGGAGGTGGACAGGCTCTGCATTGTGATCGTATCTCAGCCAGATGTGAAAGCAATCAGGACAGTGTAACCTTAAAGGAACAGTTCACCCAAAAATGAAAATTCCATCATCTTCTACCCCAATGCTGAGGAAAAGTTAGGTGATGTTTCGTAGTCTATAAAACTTTTTATGGAGCATCACAGCAAAACAGCATCCTCTTAAACAACTGAAGCAGAAGGAGAAAAAGTACCCCAGAGATCCCAAATTAATTTGCAAAGAAGTTGCTTTCAGTTTAGTAGCTACAGTGAAGATTTCGGCTTTTAAAGGGACATAAAAACCATCTCTTGAAACAATCGGGATCTTCCAGAGACTTTTTTTTTTTCACATCTACTTCAGTTGTTTAGGAGAATGATGCAACACTGTTTTGCTGTGAAGCTCTCGCAATGTTTTGGGGACTGCGAAACTCCACCGTCGGCAGACACTGATGCAATTTCAGTTTTCGGCTGAATGTATCATTTGACAAGAAAAATCATTCTGAAATGCGAGGTGGATGGAGTAGCGAGGAAGTGTTCCCTGGCAACAACTCGTTTAAGAATGAATGACGCTCATGGTTCCTTCTACCTGGGACGAGCCCTCAAGCTCCACTTAACTAATCTGCATGTAACGACCCGATTACAATGTGGGTAGAATCAAGATAATGTAAATGCCGGATTAATACCAGATGTAAATGCAAAGGAATGAATGTCCTTACCCAGATAATGTATCCAGATAAATGTTAATACCAGGTGTAAATGGGGGCCATGATTTAAAAGACTGTGAAATTATCTGATAGTGCCTGAAGCGCCAGTTTCGCTCGACTCCGCTTCATTAGAATTGGCCAACATCCTCAGAGTTCCAAATACTCCCACCTCCTACCGCTTACTGAGGAAGCTAAATGTAGAATAAAATTCAGTCTACTGCGGCCCTGAGGGCCAAAAACATACCTCATCAAACGGCAGTCAGAGGTGTGAGTCACTCAAACTGACAGACAGGCTGCAGGTAATCGAATAGCACGGCTTCACAGAAAGCACAATTCGATAAGATATGACGTAGATGTTGAAAACCAGAACATCGAGTTCGGTTCAAATCAGTTCGGCAAAAGTAACAAAGTGAAGCTGATGTGAACACACGGTGCAGCCATAATTGGGTGAGTGAAGAGTGCACATATGCCATCTGGTCTGGCGACGTCTGGTTGCTGTCTTTCAGGCTGTTCGCAGGCAGAACGTTTGGCATAAATAACACGCCGAGCAACATGCATGCTGAACAATGTAGTCCTTGGCCCGTAAAGCAGATCTGAACAATAAAATGTCCCCAGCGTGGATGTACCAGCAATCAATAATCCGTGGGTGATGCTGATGTAGCTGGTCGCCAGGGATCCCTTGCAGAGGATATTCATACCTAGTAGTGGCTTCAAGTTGCATCTTACCGGTATTAAACCAGTTCTCTCCAAAATGCACATTATTCCTCTTACCTGTAGCTCCATTTATCCATCTGGATTGTTTTTGTGTTTAGTTGCCGAGTGTTGAAGAGACGTCTGCCTTCTCTCAAATATCATGGAACTGGAGGACACTCGGCTTGTAGAGCTCAAAAGAAAAGAAATGCATTCAAAATCAACGTCATAGTCTCATTTCAGAAAACATGACCCAATTACTCAAGATTATCCAAAGACCTCTTCTATGGGTAGATGCACGCTTATGACTGCACGGTGATTTTGTTTGGTAGAAAGAAAATAATTGTAGTTCTTATATGAAATGAGCTCTGTTGATTATCTTGAGGAACTGGGTCACAATTTCTGTAAAGAGCCACTGTCGTGAAGCCGAGTGCTTTCTAGTTCCACTACATTCAGGAGAAGGCACACATCTCTACGGCTGATCCCTCCAAAACTCTGCAGCTCTCACCAAAACGCTAAATGGATAATTAACACTACAGGTAAGAAGACGAATATGTATGTTTTGCTGCAGGGTTGAAGTGTTCCTTTCATACATAAATAAACACCCAAGCTGAGCTGCACCTTGTCATGTTTAATACACACGGGTGAGCTGTTATAAGAAATTAAACAAAAAGACAACTCGCACGACGCTGAAGAAACGCAACTCTGCTCGAGGCGTCACTACTTTGGCGCATTGAATAATTTGGATATCGGCAGTTGTGCGAGCTGTCTTTTTTGTTTCAGCTCCTGCCCCCCTTTTTTTTGGCTCGGATGTGCGCTTTTTGTTAAGCTGACGTGAGAGTTAACTTGACAATAGAGACATTTTGTGTATTAAAGGTGCCCTGTGGCGTTTAACTTTCAGTGTCACTCAGCGAAATGCATTGTGTGTCGCTACACCCATTCATGTTTATGTGCGTAGCTTTGTTTACACGCTTGTTAAACCGTTCTGCGGATCAGTGGAAGAGTATCAAGCTATTGGCTGGACGGTGTAATACATGACATGCATAATCAAAACACAGACACACTCTTAAAACATTACCGCTTCTCGGTTAAATCTTAACGGGGCACCATTAAAGATATAATATGTTACATTTCCGCATTAAATGTATAAAAACGACTTAACATTTACTATATATTACTGTAAGTAGTGTACTTCCAGTATCCCAGATGACTCAAACAATGTTTAAACCAGGATAAATCCATTTTAGTCAAGGTTAAATTCCCGGTTAAACATCAGATGATACGTCAGAGAGCGAGGGAGGAAGTCGGCGAACGTGACTTAAAAAAACTGCCAGTAAAACTTTAAAACGTTTCTCCCGTCACGCACATTTCCGCCCGAGTCATGATGGCTTTTTATCAGTGAACGTCATCAAACTACGCCTCGTTTTCGTTGCTTTGATGGCAGTAACCACACACGTGCGTTTAAAAAAGAACTACTGTATATTATGCAAAAGACAATCAGACTATCAACAGCCCTCTATCGTCTCGCTCTGTCTGTATGTCTTTTTCTGTAATGAATAATACAGCACCATCGTGCTTTCAAATCTAAACAAACCTACGGGCCCAGTGGGAGTGTGTGATATGGAAGATCAGCCTGGGGATTTCACTCTCGGCCTTGATAATCAAATGCTGTGGTGGTTATAGTGTGTTTTTGAACCGCTGCAGTAATCTTTGGGTGAATGGATCTCTGCGGATGGTTCAGTGATTTTCTATTACGGCTTAGTGCATGCTGTCCATCTTACAGTCCGTCCGCCTAACTGTCTTTCTCCATGAATTATTGACTGTCTCCCCATCTTATTCTATTTTTTTTCTAACTGGCTTTATGGCTGTCTGACTCCTATCTCATGGTCTCTCATTCTGCCATTTTGTCTCTTGCAAAAGCAGAACCACCGGTGTGGTACAGCGCTCTGCTTGCTACATTAGTTCACTTTTCAGTCGCCTCAGGGGGCTGATTGAATTCAACACACACGTATAGAAGAGCTGAGAGTGGCATTCGACTCATCTGTTATCAGCTGTCACATCTTGTCTATTGTCGTCGCATCCAATCTATTGTTGCTGGATTCAGTCTGTGATGAGTGAGTGAAGACTCATTCGTTGTCGTCTGATTGGTAGTTATTTTAAGCATTAAATCATCCCTGGTACCATATGATAAGACACCCAAACACCACAGGAGGCGTCATGTTACAATCATATTCATTGTGGAGTTTACGGGCTTTGAACGTCACTATTGTTAAGATTTCGAATATGTCACTCACGTAATAAAACAACAGAGCAGACAAACAGCTCGAGGCACATACACAGCGGGAAATCCACAGCTTGATGATGGGTTATAAATTTAACATTTATGTTATATTGATCGAAATGGAAGGTGCAATAAAGTAGTTAAATAAAAGCTATGTCTACAAATGCTGTAAAACCACAGAGATTTATTGTTCCATAAAGTTATAACAATGTGTCTCAAACAAGAATAAATAAATCTTCTGTACTGCAGTATTCAAATAGAGTATATCATATAAATAATCCCTCAGTACCGTACTATTTATAGTAGTGCAGGCATATTGCATAATGTACTTTAAAGCTGCCCTAATTTATATTTTTATATTAACAATGGAAAGAATAACGAGCTGTAATGTGAGAGATGTCGCTTGTAGCGATGAATAAACAAAGAATTATCTCCGAACATCACTTCTCAGGGTTCACTTTGGTTCACTGGCCCAGCTGCATCATCATCGTTTGGAGGAGAATAGTTCTCATTAAGCACCTGTTCACTACCTGTCCAGCACCAAACAACAGACATACAGCTCTAGAGACTACATGATGAATATAGTGTCTAGAAGCTAAAGAGCCACTTATCCCTCGGGAGATGGTGGAGACCAAAAACCGAGCTAAAAGAGAGTGAAAGTTCACATTCAGCAAATTGGCAGAAACACAATGAATCCAAATGAATGCTAATGATGCGACATGTTTGTTGGAAATGTTAATGAGGCAGCTGTTTGCTAAAACAGACACATTTGTAAAAAGTTTTTCTCTTTGGTAGCAAGCACAGTCTAATGGAGGAAAATCAACCTCGCAGAAATCCAGAGTTTGTTGTGATGAACTGACAACGGGGATTTAAGAAGATTAATTTGAAATAAGTCAAAGAACGGCTAAATGTCAGAAACCTAAAACAGCCACTCAATTTTCATATCTCCAACAAAGAGGATCATAATATGCTTTTGTTGTGCTTGTTCTACCCAGGTGGGCGTCGTCGGTCCGAGCCCGACGAGGCGGAGCTACTGAGGGTCAGCAGGCGATTGGTCGAGGATGCTGTCAATCGCGCATTGCAGCAATACAAACAGGAAACACTTCAAAATGGGGGCGGGCCAAACGCCACGACAGTGCAGCCTCCTGGAAACAATGAGGAAAGCCCAACAAAGACGGACACTACAGCTAACTCCACTAAAGACAACAGGAAGTGACATTATCGGACTGAGGCACAGAGACAAAAAAAAACAGCCGCCCAGACAACATCAGCCAGGCCTGGCTAACCAGGAGAAGAGTCAGTAAGCCCTGGGCACAAAGCCTGAACCAGCCAACCAGTCAGCCTCGTTTGCTGACGAGCTAACCCAACTAGCCAACCAAGATGACTAGCCTGTGATGCTAGCTCCCTGCCCAACTGACCTAGCTTGACACAGTGCTAGTTAAATAGATAATGTAGCTTGAGTTCAGTGCTAAGTGACCATCCCAACAGGCCAGCTAGCTAAGCCTGTCAGCTAACTCACTAACTCTGATGTCCTACGTCTAACAGCAAGGATCGTCACTCAGCTGTAGGTCTGTCTCTGCACATTAACCCAGAAAAGTTATGTGAAGCACTCCTCTAGAGACACATTTAGCACATTTAGGGTTCACTTTGAGCTGTCTCCCAAAAACTGCCCTTTTGAGAATAAGATAAATCATGTTTTATAGACAGTTTGGTTCACTGTCACCTGCACATAAAATGGGACTCGATATCCTAAATTTCCCTCTTTTCTCCTTGACTTCAGTGTTTCAGATGAAGGAAAAAAAAACGTTTTTTAGCATACATTTCTCAAAAGATCACTCATCTGCTCATTGTAGCGTTACGTGAAGAGAGCTGGTTTGACTGACGCAGTCTGTTGCTGTGACTGGATTCTTCTGACTGAAGTTTAAAATGTTGAACTTGGACTGTGGAAGTTTTTTTGTTGAAGTATTTTGCAGCGAGTCTCGGCTCAAAGCACTTTGTATTGATTTCAGGAAAAAGGATCGTCTTGAAACTTTCATTTAATTTTACTTTTTACTCAAGATACCAAACTGCAGTTTTATCTTTATTCTGAGCTGTTCATAGGAAGTGACCTGGCCCCAGCTGTGCTTCAAGTATCGTATTTGTCCACCATGTAAACCATGTGTGTCCTCTCCAGGCAGCACTGAGACAATCATCAGTTTAAGCTAAATTCAGTTATAAGCTCTGAATTCATATTTTCAAACTGACACCAGCTTTTCCAAACCTAATCTGGACTCCTCTGTTGGGTTCACAAACACTATGGGAGCAAACAAACTGGCGTCACTCCATCACGATAATTTATGTGCACTAAGTTTACAAAACATATCAGGTTAATTTGAGATACTTAACTGAGGATGCGAAAACTAACCATGGTAGGTCGATTGCCATACATGACCGTTCCCACAACTACATGAAAACTACGACGTATGACCTTTGCTAGTACCAGCAACAGGTGAACCCGGGGCCGCACCTTCGTCATCATGTGGTCAAAAGTGCAATATGTTAGTTTGAAACATTTGAATGTAACCAAAACTATCAACAGAATGTGAAGAAACGACAGTTTTCACATTTTGGCAAAGACGTCTATGTATTGTGTTGAAGAGATATCTACTGACGTTAGCATGCTAACCAGCTAGCCTGTGACCTGGAAACCTCTCTCTCCAAGCGGTCCAAAGCTCCTGTGCTAGTGGCGTGAGCGCCAACACTCCCCTGATTGTGCGGCTAGCTTCACGGCTAACTGAACTGAACAGTGGCTAAAGTCATGGATGTATTTAAAAGAATACAGTTAGCAAGTACTCTGGTGAAATGCTGCCCCTATTTGTTGGGATGAATTCAAGGTGGTCAACTCTTACATATTGCACTTTTAACGTTGTGAGGCGGTCGCAATTTGGTTACGTCTAGGCACAAAAATGACTCAGTTAGGATTAGGAAGAGATGGTGTGGGTTAAAACAAGTAAGCTATGTCAGTAACGTAAAACATTTGTTACATACGCAGTTTAAGTACGTTATGTAATTTAAAAGAACTCGCTGATTACTTTACTTTAGATTTCCCGAACAGCGGTCTCCTGAACGAAGGTCCTGCGCTGGTTTGGCCCGTCCACATCTTCCTCCTTTTGAAGACTCTGTGGCTCGTACAATTCATCACCTGAGTTCCTCCTTTGCTCCCTTCATTATAACTACGCCCACTAGAGGTCGCCGCCGAACAATAAATGTAGAATAAAGCTGTTTTTTCTGGTGACGACAGGCTGAAAAATTAAATCACACTCCTAAAATACACTACAAGTTTCCAAGAATGCATTTTAACTCCATTAATGCCAAAATCTTGATTAATGACGTGCTTGGCTCAGTAAAAATACATATTTATGTGAGAGGCATTTACTCACTCCTCTTCCTGCCTGATCATATATAAATGTCTTGTTTTTTTCATGCTCATACCACCTACTACACACATGATTTATTTAGTGTTTTTCCTTTAAATCCATCCATGAATTGTTTGGGTTGGGTCTATAAATCAGGCTGTAGCCTGGCTGTTTGAAGCTCAGTGTTTATTGGGTGTATTTATGCTGATCGGAGCAGCTTTTACTCTGGATCCCTACACATGCTGACGAGGGGGAGGTTAACTCAGACAATCGCTGCTGTCAGCTGAAAACCCTCCGGCTCTTAATTTCAGTGTCTTCCATCCATTTTTTTTTCCTTCCTTTATTCTGTTAAACTTGAAAATGAATTTGGCCTTTTCCATGCTCTGCATCTGACTCCGGCGCTCATGTGAAACTGGGGGAGGTTGTCTGAATTTAAAATCTCGACTTCCTGGAGATGAGGTTTTCCTCTGACAGCATGATGATGATGATGATGATGATAATACAGCTAAGATGAAGGCAACCTGTGTTATTTTATCCTTTTTAGCTATTATTTATGATGCTTTGCTGTTGCAGCAGAACGGCTTCTCTGTTTAAAGAAATGAGTTTCATGTGAGAAAAATGAAGAGATTTTACTTTGAAGCGAGAAAAGGAGTTTCAGTTTGTATTCAAAGGTGACAAAAGCACAAAAATCTGTTTTTACCCTTTTAGTTTCTCTGTTTAAAAAAGCAGGTAAATATATACATGCTGTTAAATCAAATCACCTCCTTTTTCAAAGTGGCCTTAAGTCACTCAAACAAATTGATGTGTTTTTTATGTTTTTCTGTGTGCTTAAGATGACAATAGGTAACTTTTTTTTTTTTTTTTTAACCAACTCGGATGAAGGCTCATCTGCCAAAGTCTTAAATGTCAACCTTCAGGCTCCAGCGTTAAACACAGCCCGTGTTATTTCAGTTTTAATGTAAATCTGTGTATGAGAACGCAGAAACTGAGACTCAGATGATTTTCAATTCCCTCCGGTGAGAACAGGTGCGAGCTGTAAACTGTGCTCTCATCCCGGTGAATTCCACTTAAGTCCTGTCACTGTGGGCTCTTTGAAACGTCAATAACAAAAGGTGAATTCTGTCTTAAGGTGGACTTTGAGTGTTTTTTTTTTTTCGTTTTGATCTTTTATTGTCACCGGATCCTTAATCTCCTGAAAACCCCCTTTAATACACAAGTTGTCCTGGTGGCCTGTGTGGTTACTCTGTTCATCTGTCTCTGAGAGTGTGTGTGTGTGTGTGTGTGTGAGCATGTGTGCGTGTGTGATGTTTGATCAGTGGTTCCCCAGAGAAATTTCTTGTCTCTATCAATCATGGCAACTCGGAGCTGTGTGTGTGCGGTGTGTGCGTGCGTGCGTGCGAGCGTGTGTGTGACCATCTCTACAAATTTGTCTTCTCTGTTTGTCCTTGTGTACGTCTGAATGCGCGGATGTGCTGTATGTACTGTGTTGTGTATATATTGGCCTGCCATATTTGAACAATAAAACAGGATATGAGATTCAAAACCAATATACTTCTCATCTTCTCCTGATTTCCGCGTGTGTGTTGATACGGGCGATGTACGTGTGAAGTATGTGTACGGTGTGTTTACATCGAGACGGGAGTGAGTCAACGCTGCCAAACTGCAAAGTGCCCGTGTTGTCGTGGGCCGTTGTCAGAAGTGTTATCGTGGACTTTTTTGTGGGAGCATTTCTTTTCTAAATATCCCGAAAATACACCAGGCAGTATTTTTGAAGAACACGTTATTGCTGTCAAAGATGAACCGTTTTATAAGCAACTACAATTCGGCCACAGTTTTGACATTATGTGAAAGACGAGAAGATGTACTGAGCTGCAGAGATACAATACTTTGTATCACAAGAGGTGATAGTCCGATAGCCTCCCTAGTTTAAACTGGAAACTCCCATGTGTCAAGAAAGGAGATCCCTTTACACCTAATTTCGTGACATTGTCAGTTGTTTTCGCCTGCTGCGGACGCCCGACTCTGTCTCGCTACTCTTCAGCTGCACACCACTCCTGCTGGCGACAACTCGGCAACTCGTGTACCAAAATGTTCTCCGACTTTTCAGAGTTGTCGCTCTGGCTTGAGGGAGCATTCATGTGAACTTTCCCAGTCAGAAAAATGTTTTTCCAGTCGAATGCACTTTAAGGCCACTGGCTGCACGGATAACTGAGCTGATACGCTACAACTTGCACCTATTTTCAAAAAGTAGGATTTGCATCCTGCACCATGCTTTTCAGCGCCATCGTCTTATTGCAAAATGGTGCAGTATGAATGAGTGCTAATTGGTGAATTAAACACATATTTCTTGTGTTAGTAGTAGATCAGAGGTAACTTCACCTCCCTCAGGTATTTTTTACACACTTTGCCTGCACATGTGAGGATGGAACAAGCTACGCCTTTATAATTCTTACTCACACATGGGAGTCCTGTGACCTCATCTCGTGACACAGAACAGAAAAAAAAAACCAAACAGATGTGAAGGAGGTTCTAGCTGTATTTCACCCCCCCGTGGGTAATCTTCACATGAATTCTAAGGTCGTTTGAAGCTCACCGCACAGACGGCATCATCGCTGAGAGGAGGTGAGTTAATGATCCCGGTGCGAGGTTTCATCTGGAGGCAATGTCATGACTTCTAAAAGCCAGCAGGAGGCAGATGGGAGGACAGAGAGAGTGATGAATTGGAGGGTGACTGGGGTTTCTTCTGAATCCAACGAGCTGGTTCACATCTGAAATTTAAAAGAGAATAGAAATGAGGCAGACCTTCAGGCCAGCAGCACAACAGGAGCCAATTTCATCGACATTCAGTATAATGACATATTTGAGAAATAATAATGACCTTCCTCTTCCTTCCGCTGACATTTGGGAGGCCTAAGTGCTGTAAGTGACACAGGCAGCCTCGTCACACCTGTTATTATGATAAGTAATGTCAGTAAAGAGCACAGGGAGCACGTTATATCAGGTCATCCATTAACTATATGGGGCTCTTTATTAATCAATGTAGAGCACTAATTAATGTTTTATTCTGCATGACCAGTGCCTCCAGTGATGTCACCCAGTGGCTAAGTTGGATTGTGGGTAATGTAGGCGCCAGGTGTTGAAAAGCTGTCCACTGGTCTAGGGTTGGACTCTTATAACACTAACGGATTGTTGGACAGTTTTAAAACAAATTATCAAAATCGATGCATCAAAACCAGAAACACTGCTTTGTTTATCCCACGCATGCGTCTTCCTTTTCGAAACCCAGCACCTACATTACCCACAATGCAACGTAGCCACTGAGTGACATCACTCAAGGCAATCTATCAAGTCACAGGCAGCTTCCTCTGGAGCCAAAGAGTCCCAAAGTCAAAGGGTTTTTGGTTAGATACCTGAAGTCATTTCCTCGGTTAACACAAGCTTCTGTTCCGTTTTCTATTCCGCTTTTTCTTGCTCAAGGACACTTCGACATGTACACTTCGCTTGTAACACAAGCTTAAGATATTTTAATTTGATGCCTCACATTTGAATTTCAATGTTTCAAGGTATCTTATAAAAAGTGACTTAAGACCGAACGTGGAGATTCATCTACTCACTAGTCCGTCTTTAAAGGTGGAATTTAGTTGCAAATTGTTTCCAGCTCTAACTTTACGAGTTTTGTTTAAACAAAAGTGAATGGATTTAAAGTTTAGTGTAGTGGGAAGCTGAGTGGTGGTGACGCTGAAGTCATGCGACCGTGGTGTAGCTTGTTGATAACCGAATGTTTTTTTTACATCTGATGATTGCATTGACGCTTCGAAAAATCATAACAGCATTTGTGAGGAATAACTTGCTGGACAAAGTGTGCAACTATCACAAACTCGTGTTTGCCGAAGAGCTTATTTTTCCGCAATAATCCAATTGAAAGATTCCAAGAAGAAGACTGAGTGGAGGGCAGTGGATATGACATACTCTAGGAATAAATACCTCACCCCAGCCGCACTATGTCAAGATCGTAACTCATGTACAGCAACTTCCTTCCTCATTGTCAATAAGCAGTGATTAGGAGGTTATTGAGGATGAGGTAGCTGGAGAATGAGGCGTTAAAGTGCTTTATTATGGAATAATGTATTAATAAAGAGCCAAATGCTACTAAAATGCAGTTAACGTTTAATTATTGTACCCTAATTTAAAGTGCTACTCTGATTGTATCTTTCCTTGAGCTTTTACTTCCATTGTGAAGATCACCTTTAAAATAAAACAAGATAAAGTCGGTGTGAAACGAGGTCGTGGGGGTGTTACCAACGTGATTCCCTGCTAGCTCTTTTATTTCACAGCTTCCCTCATAATGTGCGAATCTGTTGAATCACTTAAAAGTGTTTCCGCAAAGCTGACACTACGATTTAGTCATTTAGTCTGAGCTGTAGGTGATGTGGTGATGGGTGCAGATTCAGTGCGATTCGTCGGAACTCGTAGATAATTAACAGCCTGCCATCTCTGACTGTCGAGGGCATTATGATTGAACTACTGACTATAGGCGGAGGGGCGGACAGAGGGCAAATGTTTAATCAGCAGTCCATCATGATCCAAATTATCTGACAGATTCATGTTCTTGGAGTTTGCTCTGCAGCCGTCGCCCTTTTACAGCCCTCACCTCTGAGTCACACCTCTCGTTCTGCTGTGTTCACGTCACCTGTTAAGAGTCAGCAGGTATTAGACGTCAGCCGCGAGAGTTCAGTTAGACGACACTGATTCCTCAAATTGTTTTCTTTGCTTGTTTGTTGTATTGTGTTCAACTTAATGTAATAATGTTCTTTTCAAGCTGCTGACTATCTTGGCCAGGTCTCCCTTGCAATAGAGATTTCGAATCTCAATGGAACTCTTCTAAATAGAGATTTAATTAAAAAGAAATAAAAACACTCCACTTGGGAGCTCAGGGTTTCTCAAGCTTACAAATCCGGGCATCATCTCTCCAACAGAGTGCAGAATGTAGATTTATTATATTTGCTATGAAGGTTTTGTTTCATTCAGTTTGTCTCTTGACTATATTTAAACAGGAGTTTATTTTAAGGGGCTGATTAACATTAGGCCAAGAAACAATTGGTTTGATCACACGCCAAAGCTAGGCTACCATATGGTTCGATTTAAGGCCATATGTTTCTCACAAACAAAAAACAAAAAGAAACAACTTTACTTCTTTCTGGGGTTTTTTGTTGATAGTGTCTCATTCTCATTTTCTCATTTTCACTCTCTGTCTGAACGCTCTGTTTTTACATCCCGTGTCTTCTATATCCCGAGAAGCTCACTTCTGCTCTGATTGGTTAGTTGTCACAGGCCTGAACAAGCCCCGCCCATCATGTTTCTGCCTCATCTCTTCAAGTATTTTCTGCAACCATGGCAGGCTTGGGGAGTGACAGAGTACATGTAACAGGATGTCATAATCAGGATATATTAAAAAAAAAGGTAGCTATATTCTGGTTAAGTTACATGAAAATGTTTTTAATTAGATAACAGATACATTTAGTGACAAAGGAGACTAACAGGATTACCATACTTTTACAGAACACAGACTCTTGTAAGTCTTTATTTGCATATTTTTGGCATTGAGGTAATCCAAAGTAACAAAGTAATTGACAATGGCTGTGCTGTGGGCGTGGCTGAGGGTGATGACATCACAACCTTACATGAATCCTTTACAGAAGCAGTTTCTGAATACAGTTTGTCTGCATTTCTCTTCAGATTGTTCTAGAACTCCTTTATAACAAAAAAAAATTGACCCACCGTAAGAGTCAGTTTTGCCCCTTCGAGGGAACAAATTTAGATACCGGCGATCCTCCTCTGGTGATTTACACCAGCAGATGGATTTAATCCGATCAGCGTGGACGAGATGTGGATAGGAGACATTATTACAACTCTACACAACTCTGTACTCTATTACAACTTTACATTTTCATCACATAACGTTATTTTCTGGCTTTTCGAAATGACTTTCTGGGTTGTCGGTTTGATGACTGACGCTGCCGCCTCCATCGCTGAACTCAAGGCCGTGTAAAATATTCAGTGGGAGCATCCTAGTGTGACTCGTTCGCCCTTCATACCTGCTGTGTCGCATCATAAATGGAGGTCGTTAATGTCACCGGTGCTGAATATTCATGTCTCTTCTTTAGTGAGAAAGCAAAATTAGAATACGAAGGTGCTTATTAAATCGGTGTTTACTGTCCATTTAACCTTGAATATTTTACCCAGAGAGCCTCCTGTGGTTCTCTGGCGGAACACCTCGAATGTCAAACGCAACGGCAGAGCACAATTTAAGGTTCGCCCCAAGGATTTTACATTAAAAAGGTCACTTTTAGTGCTGTTTAACATCATTGTAGCTCTGCAGGGAGCTTCTTTAAGATCTGACAATATTACCTTGATGGTGTCATCAGGGTTATCCCAATTAACCAAGAAGGAAGAGTGGCACTGGGGGACGTGTAGGAACCAGGGTTTTGTGGGTGCACAGGAAATGACATCTATTTTTACATCTTACTTTGTTCCAGTTACGTATTTTTGTAGTTTTTTTAGATACTCACTTAGATACAAACGCAAAGTCACTGTGAAGCAGACGTACAGGCATCTGTCATTCTTGGTATAAAACAGCAGGGGGAAAAAAACACTAGAAAGTAACAAAACTTCGTCCAAAAACGTCCAACGTCCACAAACAACCACATGCCTCTGATGTATTATGTGTGTATGAATGTCAGAGAGTGTGTGTGTGTGTGTGTGTGTGTGTGTGTGAGAAGCCCACAGGGTTGTTCTCTGCTTTTGCTCCAAAAGACAAAATACCCTCTCTTTTTTTTTCTTTTCTTTTTTCTTTTCACCCTCTTGTCTCTTTTTCTATTTTAGTCTCAGCTCACGGAACCATCTGCCTCACTGAATACATGTATTTGTGAGAATATATGAGAAAGTGTGTGTGTGTGTGTGTGTGTGTGTGTGTGGAGTGAGTGAGTGAGTAAGCAAGCTCTATCTCCTGTGTGTCTGGTCAGCTTATCACCTCATGGATCTCACTTTTTCTTTTTTTTTTCTCCTGCATGTGCCAAATCTATACA
>OMLP01015433.1:0-17151 GCA_900302685.1 Spondyliosoma cantharus | reverse complement strand
GGAAACCCACAACAATAGTTCGGACTCAATAGCACGATAAGACACAGGATAAGGCAAAGCAACAGTCTTTACTTGGCATTGGTTCGGTACACAGGTAATCAGTCAGCGGAGCAAACACAACAGACAGGGAGCTAGCAGGCAGGAGGGCCGGTACACGGGTGGTCGTTCAGCGAGGGCAGACAAAACAGGCAGGGAGTAGGCAGAGACGAAGTCGAAAGGAACACAGCTGAAGTCGAAAACCAGGAACACACTCGGAGACGATAAGGGTCAAAAAGCTGGGACGTTTCTGCACGGAGACAAGAATACGAACTGGCAAAGAACAGGGAAAACACCAGAGGCATAAGTATCCACACAAAATCCCACCAGGTGAAACAGATCAGGGAGGGAACCGACAATCAGGGAAGTGGGTGAAACCAACTGAGCAGGGAAAAGGGGTCAGGAATAGGAGGAAAGAAAATACACAAGACAAGAAAACCAAGAAATCACTAGGATCTATGCTGAGGCATAACATAACCCTTACTTGTCCAGATAGCAGACCCCTAATTATAACCTAAACCTTCAAACAAAGGCTAAACCTTCAAATGCAAAAAAGTAATGAAAATAAAGGTAAAACAAAGCTAGAGAGCAGCAAAACAAGTAAGTTTTGCATGACCTAGAGACACAGGAAAAGAGACAATCAGAAAAGCAGCAGTGCACCTAAAATGTCCTCATTTTCCAAAAATGTCCTCACTTTGTTGGTTTAAAACTTCTGGTCCTCAGTATGTAGGAAGGACTAGCAGACACACACCCACGAACACACAAATATACGCACACCCACAAACACAATGGATGCTGTGATTATTAAACCCCGCCATGGGTGTGGTGTGCAAAAAATGAAGTGTCGTGCATTTTGATTGGCTGCTTGGTCCCTCTTGAACTGCCTCTGTAGGAACTGGATGCCCCGAGCCCTCCTTCGGCGAACAGGACAACACATTTGTCAGCTAACTGAAACAGCTCATCTAAATTTAAAATGTAATTTAAGAACCATTCAAATGTATAAGCCGCAATGCACCTCACAATATTAACAATTTACCAACACGGTCTCAGCATGAATGCCGGTCACCTGGGAAGACGAGTGTGTGTGTGGGGGTTATTATTGTGTTTGTCTCTCCATCCGTATTTGTGTGTGTTTTTGATGAGCTGCAGCCTGTTTTTTTATTGCACTTGCTCAACATCCTCCTGAGATCTGGCCAAACTCAAAAACCTGACACTACTATTTGGTGGTGGATACCCAGCCCTCACAAGCAGGGAAAGGATTAAAAAGCTGGCTGTTTGCTGTAGCATCCAAGGACTCTTCATTATGTATCTGCTGCCTCTTTTCAAATCACTGATGCAAGAAGTACGCTCTCATATGACAGAGAGAGAGAGAGAGAGAGAGAGAGAGGGGACAGGAGTAAGAGAGGCAGCATATGTGTGTTGTGTGGAGGAATGAAGATCCTTGTGCTGTTATGTTCAAACAAAGGTTACCATGGAAACCACACACACTATTAGTCGCCTTATCAAAACCCAGGGATGAACCACCTCAATTACTCCTCACTCTCATGCACGCAGACACGTATGCGCGCACACGCGCTCTTAACCCTCAGATCTGCAAGGGTATCTCAACCTTTGATTGAGGATCGCTTTGTACAAATGGTACCTCTGTATGTCGAGGGACGATACGAGGGGGTTTTGATCTCTTGGCTGTGTGACTGAGAAGTGACTCTCAAGGACGGATGACAATGGCTGATTTAATGGAAAATTTTGTTGCAAGAAGAGAAGAGGCCACTCTATTGAGAAAGGACAAGTGCTCCACATTTCAAAACAAGCAGTGAACTTAACGCGTTGATAAGGCTCGATTCTTGTTTAAAGTCATAGCAATAGAGGCTAGAACCTAATCTGAACTTCAAATGTTCTTGACAAACCAACGCTGGTTTACCTGAAGTCAAACTCCAGTTCCTAACCTCTTTGTCAGTGGTAAGTACATGAAATACAGCTGCAAAAACAATTAATGGCAAAAATACATTTGCTTCCAGCAGCAGGCCTCAAGGTATGCAGATTGGTTTGTCAGATTGCTGCTGTGCCTTTGCCAGCTACGAAGATCTAAGATTTTATCTTTATTATTTAAGGCTTAAAGAAGCTTAGAGTCAGTGAGTATACAACAACTGAGAGATGCACTACATTAACTGGATTTGAATTTGTACATAGTTAGAATATAAAAACCCCTGTCATTTATCCAACATGAGCTAAGCTACAGAAATAATGAGGAATCAAACTATTCCTTTTTGATTAACTAACTTAATCTCTATATTTGATATTGAAGCATGTAGCTGTTATATCAAACTTTTGCATAAATTATCCCACAGTGTCTTTGTGTGCATGGTGTTAATCTGTAGCTCACTTTCCCAGTTGAAGTGAAACTCTCGCCAAAATGCAACCTAGGCTTTTGTTGTGAATGTATATGAGTCAAACCTTCGGGTAAATGCATAATTACGACGACAGAGGCACTTTTAAGATTTACCGTAGTTTCGTTTTCATGCAAGCTAATTTTCAATGGAGTGCAAAGGCACTCGTATGCTAGCATCAAAATCGCTATTTTTAAAACACAAAGGAGACTCGACACAACATGAGTCCACCATTACTCTCCTACCTATTAGGTCGCACTCGGGGATAGAAACGTTTGTCTGCCATGACGGCCGCACGCCGGAGATACAGCTTATAACGTGAGTAGTTCAAAAACGTTCTTTTTAGTAAACTCTGTGTACACAAAGAATGTCCTCAATGCTCGTGTTCATGTGTCGAGACCCTGGTGATACTATGAGCAAAGCTTCATTTTGTGTCGAGCCTTCTTAGTGTTTTAGAAATAGCGATTTTGATGGAGTCCCCTTTGCACTCCATTGAAAATTAGCTTGCCCGAAAATGAAACTACGGTAAATCTTAAAAGTGACTCTTTCGTCGTAATTATGCATTTACCCGAAGGTTTGTTCTATTCTATTCTATTCTATTCTATTTTATTCTATTCCATAGGCCGAATCACTGTGACGTTGTTGTAGAGTGAATTATAGATTCTGGCAATTGATTTGCATTGTGGATGTAAATGCTGCAAACTTTTTTATTTCTGTTATAATTTTCAGGCGTAGCTGTGCGCTAATGTTTAAAGCAACATCATGAAGAATTACGCATTTTTTTTCTAGATTCAGCACCCCCAACCATTTTCGATTGCGACACCACTGTCGTAAATACAAAGGAAACAATTTGTCAGACGCATCTACTACAAACAGCACATCACATCATGTAAATATGTATGTAATGGCATGATCCTATTCTCTCACTGAAGTTACATGGTGACAGAGACATTATTCACCCTATTACAAGACACCAACATGATTTTGAAGATGTCCTTTTTAGGTAAAAAAAACCCCAATGGTTCGACCTTTCTGACATTTCTACTGTACTTATTTAATGTACTGTGTAGCTTTGTTAGTGTCATTGTACAGCATCTACCCAACAGCGATATCTCGGACTAACTGCTAGTATTGGGTTATCTCAGGCTGTCATTCTATTCTCTTCTCTTCTTTTCTATTCTATTCTTCCTGCGACATGTCAACTCTGTCTCTTGGAAAATTTGTGGATGAAAGAAAAAACTGTTAAACACCAAAAAGTAAGAAGAAACAGCAGGGGAGACACGAGGGTCAAGGTTTTTACTTTTAGGTCACACAAACACACAGAAGGAGACACACAACTACACACACACACACACACACACACACACACACACACACAGCCCTTCATCCATGCCTGCTGATCCAATCATAGGGCCTGGCAAAGGATGACAATCTGGGGATTGCACCATCATCAGAACAAATCCAACCCAAAGGATCCCAGCTCTCATCTGGACAGAGGGCCGTCTCAGCCCATCAGGTCAGGGGCAGCAGACTGCTGGGCCGAGTACTGATACACAGAGTTCAGACTGCCGGGCTGAATAGCAATTTAGACATCCTGTTACATCTGTGTAAATAGATTGGGCTGCTGGACAAAAAATGACATGGAAACAGATTTTTTACATAGTTGTGTCATCTTCACAGGTCACATCGATCTTGAAGTAAGAGTAAATGTACCTACACTTTTTTTTTAATTTTCTTTATTTACCTATTCCTCACTGAGGGAGGGGCCTCTTTTTTTTGTTAAATGTCCCAACAACTACTTGACATATTGCCATAAACATGTGTGGAGATATCAAATGTGCCTGGATGATAAATCTTCCATCTTTTCCTGCAGTTCCCCCAGCAGGTTGACAGTTTTGGTTCAGACTGAAATATTTTGATATTACTGGATGGGTTGCCATGAAATCTGGTGCACACATTTTCTTACCCCACTCATGATGAATTGAACCTTCTCACTGTGCTCACCATCACAGTGCTCCAGGGTGTGGCAATTTTGGTCACACAAGCACCCAAAACTCTGGCGAGTGAGTCTAAATACTTGATGTTCAGCAGGCCAGATTAGAAAAATCTATAAAAACAAGTGTTTTAATGAATACCAACAGCTCAGTGCTGTATCGTAGGCAACTGGACTATAAATATATTTTTGGTAGATCATTTTGTCAGCCTATAGTGTAGTTTGTGTGTGTGTGTGTGTGTGTGTGTGTGTGTGTGTGTGTGTGTGTGTGTGTGTGTGTGTGTAAAACTTTGCCCTGTACTGCTCCCTTTTTTGCACATGAACAAGAGAAACTGTGAGGCATCACAAGCCTTTAAACTGAGTTCTCTTCCTTCTCATTTTCATTTGCGAACCAACTCGCACTACAAACCACAGTATTGTAGAGTAACACAGGGCTTAGAAAGCTTTAACTTTAAAGTCTACTTCCTGTCCATTTTGGATCACCAAATAGATCTTGTAATACCATCTGAGATTGAGCAGCACTTTGTAACTATTGTTTTAAAAGGTGAGTTTTTTGCAATTTTCTTGTTGCATGTGCTCCTATTAAAATAAAGAATAATCTGCACCTTTATTTCTGTTCACAGTGCAACCAGTGTAAAACAGCAGTCTGGAGCCCTGCATCACAAGGCAAAAAACTCAATGTTGACAATGTAATTCATTTCCATCCAAATTCCTGCAAAACTAGTGCTTTTTCAGCAAGTAATTGCATGCAAACACATTAAAATACAACTGGGAACACCTGTCAATCATCGGCATGTTAGCCTTGTCACTGCAGGCATGGTAGCATGCTAACATTACCATGTGCTGCAGTGCTTTAGATCAGCCTCTCAAAGCTCTCAGTGTAACTGAAGACTCTCAGTCTTGTGCTATTAAAACTTTTTCGAAATGACTATTAACACTCAAGTGCTCATATTGCTGTCCTTCGAGAGGATCTGCCTTTGAAATGCCTCAGAGAAGGTTTCTTCCATTTGTTGTTTATTCGTGTGCAATTCATCTGTAAAGCCCAATGAGGTATTGTGTATCATAGTAGGCTGTACAAATTAACCTGATTGGACTTTGAGGTGTTATTAATAGATGATTATAAGTATAAATCAGCCACACAAAAGCAGAGCTGCCATTGTTTCGACTCTTCAGCCGGTGTCTGTAATTAGCTAGGGTAGGTGGACAACAGCCCTCAGGGAAGTGCCGATAAAAGTGACCAACAGAGCGCAGTGATCGAGCTGAGTGACCCGTTGACCTAATGGCATCATTGACCTTGCTTTTTTCCGTTTCTCACATAAGGGTCACTTGGACTGCACAAGAACACAGACTGTAAGGGCACTCAGATGTGTTTCTTACAGAGTCAAGGTTGCAAGAAGTGAAGAATATAAATAAATATATCACAAATTCAGTCTGACCTGCTGTCGGTGAACAACACACCATCAGCTCTCACACATACACACACACACACACAAAGAGCCAGAGTATCACCATGGAATCCACAGATTGATTGATGGCTTAAAGATCTGCTGCGCTAAGCTTCAAATATTTATCATACACTGTTGTGGTCTCTCATCCACTGCCACATGTTCATCGACCCAGTGCCCCTGCTGCCTGTCACGTGTGTGTGTGAGTGTGTGTGAGAGTGCGTGTGTGTGTGTGTGTGTGTGTGTGTGTGCGTGTGTGCGTGCGTGCGTGCGTGCATGCGTGCTTGCATGTGTGTGAAATCTTTCAGACTCAGAACCAGTTAATTGGGGACGGGGCTAGTGCAATTGAGGACAAAAAGCCAAAGCTGATTTTTGGATGGTTAGGGTTAGGCAAGTAGTGGTTATGGGTGTGGTTGGCACTCTCCAAGAAATAGATCTGTGTCTTAATAATTTCCTGCAAAAGGACCTGTAAGTGTATAAGAGATTCTGTTTGCAATCTTTTATTAAAATACTTTTTTAATAAAGCTTCATGTAGCATTTCATCGTTAATAAATTATTGATTCTGAGACCTGACATAAGTAAACAAGATCATCAGCAGGAGGGACGAGAATCTCATTGTGTCTCAACTTTATAGGAAACTGGCTCGATTGTTTTACAGTGTGTCATGGATTGCATTGGGAAAACTCTTTTTGTTTTGCAATGAATGCAGAATGCCAAGATGGGCCTTGTAGTTTTGCCATAATCCAAATTCATATTCATATCTATTAAAGCCAGGGAGACAAGATGCAGACTCCTTAAGATAGAGGCATTTTTCACAAGACAAAATAATGACCACTGCACCTTCGACCCACAACCGACTGAAAGAAAGTGTTTAATGGATCCTGAACACCACTGTCATCACCTCACTGCGCGTTCACCCAGCTGCGTGACCTCGTTATACAATATGGTGGAAAAGAAGGTGGTTCAGTGCTTACACACTTATAACTACATGAAAGAGAATGTACTGTAAATGTGTATTTGGCGAGTTTGCCACGGTGCCAGCTTTGGGGGGGCTCCATGCTGGTAGAGGCCTGCAGGTCCAACATCTGCTCACTGCTGGAGGGAAACGTGCTGAAAAACCTTCGGTCTCCAGCCCCATTTCTCTCATCTTCCATCCCCTTACATGATGGCACCTCCTTTTTATTTTCTAAAATCCCAACTCGTCTTTTAATCCCAGATCTCGTCTTCCTCACTTTATCTGCGTGTTCTCTCTTCTCTTCTTTATCCCATGAGCTCCAAAACTGTGCAGAGACATATTATTTATAATGAGTCCGAGGCAAAACTGCTTCAAGAATTACAGAGAGCAGGTGACCTAACAAATTGACGTAATAAGAAGGCTTGGATTTGCTTTAATGGCTCTAAATTCTCTATGAATATTAAAAAGATTTCAAAAAGTGTACTGTACATTCAAAGAGCTATTGCTGCCAAGTAGCAGCATTTAAAGTAATGTTACTATGGGAAACTCAAGGATTCTGTAGAAATGTTGTATATGAAACTGATTGAAATAATTAAATTCATGGTATGTAAGCTTCAATGTTAGAGATAATGAACACTGCTTAGATCTGTAAATACCAGTAGTGACACTGTGTAGAAGCCCAAGGTTTGGCTATTAGGTGAGAAATATGTAAATAACAAAATTCTTCAGACTGTAAGTGATCCCTCCCCCGCTCTGCAGTTCCACCTTTTGCACTCACTGTCTGGCAGACACAATAGACAATTACAAGTGGTTTGTGCCAAATGCACCTCCTAATGTGGAAAGTAAATACAGCAAACAATGGGAGCAAAAGGGGGGGGAAAGTGCTAGGGAGTCGTTCATGATACCTATTGTTGATGGTGAGGGCACCAGTGTAACTGTAAATGTAAGATTCTGAGTTTCCCACAGCATTAACTTTATTTGAAAACGAGTCATTTGAAAAAAACACTCACTGTTTGGAAACCGCAGTGAGTTTGGCTGTAGCTTTTAGCCAAAGCAAGTGTCAATCCAAGTCTTCATGTAGCACAAATTTAAGAGTCTTAAAATAACCCTTGCACATTTAGAACATGCATTTGTTTTTTGTTGGTAAAAGTAATGTCTTATTTTTTCTTGAATTGTTTGTCCCCTTTCTTTGAATTGCATCCAATGGCTTCCACTCCCTGTTTTGAAATGTTCCTCTTAAATGATGTGACCTTGGATGGCGGAGCCTCCTGCCAGAGACATGCCAAGTTAAAACTGGCAAGCTGAGTTTGTCGCTTTTACCACATGCCTGAAGTGATATTTTTCTGGTTTGACCGCTTAATCAGCTCTCAGATGAAATGCAAATGTCTGTCAGAAACTTTATTAATGTATCACTGACAGTTTAGGTCATTACATACATTTTGGACAATATGTAGTGTATATTCTTTATATCCTGCCTACACCCTGTTTGAACTTAAAATTAAAAAGTCTGTGTTGGCCCAGAACACAAACTACCTTGTTATTCTTGTAGATGATTGTGTTATATCAATATATACATGCACACCCTGTAAACCCAAGCTGCTGCTGTGAGCCCACTGAAATCAAAGCAAGCTTTTATCCCATTGCTGTTTTGTAGAATAAGTAGGCTAGCAGTCCAGGTGGTCAGTAGAATGCATAAGGCATTTAAATTCAGACCTTTGCCAACACCAGACACTGTTGTCTTCCCACATATTCATTCCATGTCACACTTTAAGTTTGAGTCCACCAACACACATAAAACAACTCCTCAGGCCAGAAAGAGTCACGCCTACAGACACCAAGGATCCCAGCAGACACACATGCATATTAAAAAACTTAACATTTAACTTCTATACGTAGATAAAGGAAAGGAACAGCAGAGATTCACTACTGCCCCCTGCTGTCTTCATCGAAAACACTGGAGAGACACATTTATGACATTCTGTATGCCTGCCACTAAAAGAAAAAACATAAAAAAAAAACAGGCTCCCATGACCTCAAAACACATAGAAGTGTTTTCTGTTCTCACAGCCCCATTGGCAGGATGACGTCATGTGTCTGTCTCTTTCAAAACAAGGCACAATATCAGCTTGGTTAAGTTTAGGAAAATATCATAATGGTTATTTTACGTTTAAAAAAAACAATTTTGTTAAGGTTAGGAGACCTTCGTTGTCATGGTAACAGCAATAGTAACAGTGGTATCTGCCACTAGACTACGAAGCAGTTTCTTTTCTCGAGCTATGAGACTCATCTCCACCATTAAAATATCATTTTCTCTTCATTGAGTTGCATGAAGAGACTGCAACTTCGTTGCACAACCTTTTGTTGGAGACTGAAAAACCTTGAATCTTGAATAACTTTCTGTCTAGGGTCAGGAAATGATCTTGGTCATGGTTCAAGGCCCCATATTATGATGTCTTTCATGTTCATACTTTTGAGTTTTGCTTTAAAGGGATAGTGCATAAACCCTCCCTAGTGCCAAAAGAAAGGGCGGTCTGATGGCGATGTAAAGCGGGTGTGAATTTTCTCTGATTTAGATTTTTTTAGGTGGGCCTTGTTTTAGGTGGTTAAAATTCACTTTTCATCTGGACTCCGTTCACTGCAGTACAAAGCTGAGTGTCTGGGCTGGAGCGACTCTCTACTTCTCCAAACTGAGGCTGCGCTGATCGGCATGGTAGGGAAAAGACCAACTAAAAACCCAGAATATCCCTTTAAGGCTAAAAAAACATGTGATTTTTCTAATACTGTGCACTCCTGCAGCACATCTACTCAACCTCTGACTAAAGGCTTGGCTTTTGTACCTGTTCCGGTCCCCCTCCCAAAAAGCCCAGCTTACTCTGATAGGGCAGCAGTAACAGGTCAGAGCAGGCACCACCCACTGTGTTTCTGCATCAGATCTTTGTTTTTACAACTACATCTGAACACTCTCAAAACGTAATAGTTGGTATTTTTGTTGTATGCCAAAAGGGAAAACGAGTTTTTGACTGACAGACTGATATTTTGATACTTACTCGATAGTTTAAAGTCATTGAAGAGGCACACAGGCATAATTTTACTTGTGCTGCAAACTAGTGTTGACTGAATGCTCTGTCTGCTCCCTGTACAGCACTGTTGTATCAGGTGTGACCTGTTGTACCTGTGATCATTCCCAGCTTTTGATTATGGGTGTTGTTACAGGTTAATTGCATCTTGCTTTTCCTACTTTAAATGACCAGTGTGACCGAGCTGTGCTGTGTTTAAAGGCCCAGTCATCCAGCCGCATTAAATATCTTTAATTTGTTTACCTATAGCAAGTTTTGACCCCTGAGGGAACAGAGAGCCCGAGAGTCCAAAAAAAGGTCAAAATAAATTTTGAAATTTAAAATTCTTTTGCCGAGCTAGTTGAGGGCGGGCACCGCAGACTCTTCCTTCGTAGCGCTTGCTGACCTCCTGCTGGCTTCCCACACTGTAATGGCATAAAATAATTCACTCTTCTACACTTTCCAAATAATACCTGACCTAAACGATCACATTCTGATAATACCAAGAGTAATTTGGGGGTGTTTATGTGATAATGTATTTACCATAAGGTATGTGTATGGGGAAATATCCTTGTGGGCCAGTGTGCATCACATGATCCTACAATATGGAGTGTGGCCTCTATGCCAAAATCCCCATGCTGTTCCTGAGGGCTTAACTAACTGCAGTCCTGTAAGGAGCCACGATGAAAACAAGCTTTTAGCACCACCCATTTTTACAGGAAATACAAAAATGCCTTACTCATGTGAGAAATGTGAAAACCAGTTTGGGGTTGTGGCATTTTTGGGACCTTTATATGTCAAAGATAGAGGAGTGCTACACTAAAGCCTACTTAGAATTGGTATGTGATTTGACTCTCTGCATCGTCCTAATATCTGAATGTAATGGTATGTAATGCAGCATACACTATGTAACACTTTAAAGACGACACACCATGTGCACACACACATGCATGGCTCTCTCTTTTTCTCTCTTCTCTTTACCTCTCCTTTTCTCTTGTTCCATCTTTTCTCTCCATCCCTCTTAAAACACCCACGTTGTACTCTCCATCCTACCCTGACTTATCTGTACCGCACCACATAAATTTACTGCACAGTTAAAGAGAGTAGGACAGATGATAGAACATACAGAGAGGTAAAGAGGGAGAGAGAGTGAGAATGCAGGTAAGAAGGGCCGAACGCCTACAGCACACGCATACATAAAGGCACTGGCACAGGCTGAGATATCGACACCCACATCCCATCTGTCACATGGGGACCTTACACCGATAATGACATTTTTTCTATTGATATGACACTTCCATAATCCTTTGTTGGGTAAGTTTTTTTTTACACTGCTAGTGTACACAAATGTTACACACAAAGAGAAAACAAAGCCTTCCATATGTGAAAAATGGAAATGCGAAGGAACAAATTTCTGTTTCTATTAGATTCATTGAGGCACTCAAGTATTTGCATTTGGCCAGTAATCTAAATAAACATGAGGCAAAGTGGTTGTTTTCTACAACTTTAAAACAAAAATATGAACAAAATCAGAATAATTCTATCTTGGTTCGAGTGCTTGAAGCATAATACTTAAATCCAGACCTCTGACTCGTATCTGTACTGATCAACACTGTAAGTTGACCTGGTCTGAATCTTCCGCCAGAAGCTGCTTAAAGGTGACAAGGACATGCACCACAAAATCATGGTCACGGAGCTGGCCCGCAAGAATAAGAAAAGTGTTAGTCAAGGAGTTACGATGTGGGTAAATTCATTACCCTTAGGGTACATTTTCTGCAGAGACCTCCATCAGCCTGTTTTTTTTCTCTCTCTCTCTCTCGCTCTGGTTTTATGTGTTCATCAATGCTGAAGATAATCTTGCGGTGAAGTACACCGCCTCCAGAACCACAGAAGAACATGGTGAACATGGATCGACTCCCAGTGGAGTTAAAAGCAGTAAGCACACAAGGTGAAGTGTCTAAAAAAAACAGGTAGGCGACAAATAAAAATGCCAGCAACCAAATGTGTCTTTGCCGAGCGACCAATAAGACTAAAAATGTGCCATTCAGTCTAAAATGAATCAAACAGAAGTGTCATTTAGAGTTCAACAATAATAATACTAACATATGGGTAACACTAACTGACACGTAAACTAAATAACAATGAGACACACATGCCAATACCTAAACTAAACAAAACAAAGCCTAACCCAACCAAACTGTGTGTAACACCACTAACCTGCTGAAAACGTCAATTTCAAGATTACTGCTGTTTTCAATGACTTTGAAAGTTTTTGCAAATTAAATTACTTTCTTTAAATTACAAAGGTGGGCGTCAACAAGATTGCATCTGTAATGACAAAGCAGATGGTAATAAAAGGCCATCTGCATTGTTAGAAAAAAGTCTCTCTATGTCTCCTCACAGCTCTCTACATTGTTTTTCTCTGAGGTGTGGCAGCACTGAATAGCCACTGTAACACAGCAGTGTGCTCCCGTCACAGATAATTATACTGACCACGCGTGAACCGTGTCTATCTCCACTCCGTCAGCCTTGAGAAATTCTGTTTAGATTAATATGCAACAGAAAATACAGTTGAGGAAACCATAATGCCGACCTAATTACGTTTTCTATTTGCATAATAAGGATTCAATGTCTCATCAACCTGCAGACGAATAACATGAATTTACATTTTCCAAATTGCGCGCAGTGAATATAAAGTCCTAATTTAGATCCAGGTGATATGCAGATCCTTCCCCTTAACTTCTGTGGAGAGAAGATCCAAACTCAGATGACCTTTGTCATCATGGTATGAAAGTCAATGTGGTTAACACTGTGAAACCACCACAGTTTATGGGCAATGGAACTGCTTAGGTTTAGGAAAAGATAATGGAGTAGGCTAAATATGTTACCTTTTACCTGAGTTAAATACACTATGTCACAGACATAAGTTAAAACAAATGCGGGATTGACAAGGATTTGCGTATCACTGTGCACCAAATTAGACTTTTGCCGTACGTGCTGCACACAATTTGAAAGTCTAAAGTCTTTCAGGCACAGGTCAGCACTTGATTATAGTCCATTTTAATACAGAAAAGGTCAGCAGTGACTTGAGAAATAAGATTCTTTAATAACATTTAACCAAAATCCCCATCTTTCTCTAACCTTAAAGAGGCTCTGTGTAACATTTCTTTTAGCAATTTAAATGTATTAATGACTTTTTTATTGGCCATATGTGAGCAGATTGTAGCCTAACGTGACGTGAAAAAATTAGACCTTGCCCGTCTCTCTCTCGGCCTGTGGATGATTTGTTGAAATTGTTGTATGCTGCTGGACTGTGGATCTCTTTGTGACTTTACGCACATTCTGGAGTGCCTCGTCTTCGGTGCCTGCCTCTGCTCCACTAACAGAGAGCAACATCAGCTAACATTAGTTTAGAGTCCGGAGTCCGCTAACGTCAAATAACGACAGGCTTCCAGCACAACACAGAAGTTCCACAGAGCCCATTTTAAAGTGCTTTTGTTGCCCAAACTTGACGACAGACAGGAGTCTGGATGTGAACCCTGGATTCTGATATTACCTTTCTGCACTTTGCACTACGCAGTGTATCATTATCTCAAAGATATGGTGTCTCTGAGTATCATCCGGGCAGCAATTATCTTTCAGCACAACAAAATTATAATAGCAGTTTAATAATATACAAACATGATTATTTTTTTTTTGGAGGCAGGGTGGCACTATTTATATATAAGTTTGATGTCACAAACGTTTCATCTTGGACCTTTTCATTACAGCTCAGTAAGACAACATTTCTCAGAAGGCTGCCTCCGTGATTACCCCCTGCGGAAAGTGGAGGCAGTTTAACTGGACTGGGGTGTATTTGATTATAAAAAAAAAAAAATAGGAATAGTGGGAGTCGAGGGAGGCAGAAAGCAATGGAGAGAGAAAGAGAAGCAGCAGCACCCACGCTGCACCTCATTAAAGTTCTGAAAGAGAGGGATCAAAAGCGAGAAAAATGAAAACAAAATAACTCAGGTTGTTGTTGATTTTTTTTATCTTCTATTGTGTATCTATACGTGGTTAAAATGTCTTCTTTGTTTCCCAATTATATGGGCATCTTTCCCGCTATTACCGGTACCTGGAGCTCAAGTCTTTTCCATGACAGCGTTGCTGAATAATACTGTTGACTCACTCATGTTCAGGTTATTGCATTTGAATAGGATTAGCATACTGTAAGACACACATTGTGTCCTGTACAATAAATGAACTCGGAGCTGTCATAACATTATGTAATTTTCTGCCCCTGTACAATAGTTGAACAGAAGATGTCCTGTGTGTGTGTGTGTGTGTGTGTGTGTGTGTGTCAAGGGGAACAACGGTGACAGTTTATGAAAGCTGGCGCTCAGAAAAATGAAAAAAAAAAATAAGCTTTGGAAGATTTTCTGTTTGTCAAGAGCCACTTCTTCACCTCAAACTGAGACATAATCAGAAGCACATTTGTAGCTGAGTGCCTGCTGGAATTTGCAGGAAAAAAATCAACATAATCCAGCGCTGTGTTTGTGCGTTTGTGTGCGTTTTGCATGTTTGTCTCTACCTGCACGAGTGCGTGTATTCGCTTGCACATTAAGTGGGATTCACCGTGTGTTGTTTCCCCTGACAAATCCCCCAGGCCGACAGTTTTATTACCCTCCATCTCTTTCTCTGTCGCACGCATGCGAGTCACAATCACGTGCGTGCGCTCACGCGCGGCGATGTTTGACTCACTGATCTTTCCTGCTCTTTTGTTCCTGATACACCTGCTCAATTTGCCACCTCCCACACACGTGCACGCACCAACGCACACACAAACTGGTAAACACGCACAGCACCTCCAAACAGCTCGAGCAACTCCAAACTTAGTTCCCATGAGAGCAGCGGTGGGGGAGAGAAATAGAGAGATTGAATGAAAGTGAGGGAAAAAAAACAAGAGCAAAAAAAAATACCAACCACCTCCTTTGCTGCTGTTTTTTCTGCTTCTTCCCTTTCCCCCCTCCCTGTTCCCATCCACCTTTATTTCTTTCTGCTCTCACATCTTGTCTTCTTTATTCCTCAACAATCCTATTTTCAGCTCTTCCCATTGCCTTTTCAGCACACCCTCTCCTCGCTCGTCTCCCATACGTCGAGTTAATATTTGTCTTCAGCTATTATTAAGTCATTCCTCCATGACACTTTGTTTTTTTTTTAACTCTGGATCTTGAGAAGACACACCAAATTTAGCCACTTCTCCCTCCGTTCCTCATGACAACAGGACAAATGTGAACACAGAGAGAAAACCACCAGATGTCATCCGGTTTACATCTGCCACTGCGGCCTGCTACTTTCTAATATGTGAGCACCGCCACTCCAGTGCACATGCTAGCCTGCCCGCTCGCTTCGTTGGCTGCCAAACAGTTAGATTTGCTCTCTGAGCACAGACGTTTTCCCCTGCCAGGAGCAGTTTGTCCCAGTTTCCCACTGAGAAAAAACTCTTTTTTGTTGGGAAATGTATGCACGTGTGTGAGGGCATGTACAGGCATTTGAAAGTCTGTTTATTTGTAGATGGGCATAGACTGAGGTGTTGCTGTATTTCTCTCTCTGTGTGAATGATGTCAGGTCTCGTGTCCCCGGGGGATCAGATGGAGACGGCGGGGAGGCGTCGCTTTGCTGGTAGATAAAAAAAGCCAAACTCTCAGAACCACACAATATAAGCGCTTCTTGGCATCCGCAGTTCCAGGGCTGTCTGCAAGGCTTGTAATTATGATAGGCTGCAGTCCATACAAATCCCATCCTCTGACGCTCCATCTCTCTATCTCGCACACACACACTTGCACACACACACACACACACACACACACACACACACACACAGGCACATTTCCTCACTATATTCCCAACATCCCAACTTGCCCCAAGCTTAACTCATTACAGGTCTGGTTTAGTGTTACATCAGCCAGACAGGATTGCAATGACAAACACCTCCACCTAGTACTGGACATGTCATGTAATCACACTACTTCTACTTCTACTTCTCCTCAGGAACACAGCAGTTTTAAGCACTGCTGTTTTATTTCCAGCAAGTTATTTCCATTTAATGAAAACCCTATTTTTATTATCTATCAAAGAAAATCAATTTGGCTTGTCTCATTATTCTTCCTGCCAGGAGAAAAGCGGAGGTCTGGTCATTATTTGAATTCATGCCAGGTGAAGAAAAGAATGTCACCACTGAGCACAAGCTGAACCCAGTCGGAGGCATTCTGGTGGCATTGGTGTTTAAGATGCTGATCATGAGCTTACATCCATGGTTCAAACCTCTCCCCCTCTCCCCCTCTCCCCCTGTCGGTATCAAAATAAATGCCAAAATGTCCGTCCATGTTGAGAATCTTCTAACCACTGAGGCAAACTCGGCGAGTAATCTGTTGAAGCAACTCATCAGAAAACAGGTCCATGTCGGAGCGCCTGCTCTGGTTACGGATAACAGCGAGAATTCCTCTGCTCCTACCAAGCAGGCTAATATGAGTTTTTCGACAGGCAGAGCAGCAGAGAGAAATGATGCCGCGTGTCAGGCTGTGTAGTGTATGATACGCCGCCCATGTCTACGTTGTCTGTCAAATTCTGAACAAGATACCACTGACAGGTGATAGATGACTTTCAGAGGTAAGGGATTTGGGTAAAGATGAGTGAGAGCAATGAAGAAATTAGGAGTATTGGGGGCCTCTACGTGTTTATGGAATAATCGTATTGCAATTTTTAAGAAAGCAGTAAGTAATTTGTCTGACACACACAGCGTCTGACACCTGCTTTTCTTTCATAACATGTCTAATTTCAGTTGCGAAAGAATACGCATTAAGCTGTTTATTTTAATTTAGATTTCTGTAAATTTATACAAAATGTCCCAAAGGCCTATTTAATTAGCCTTTGTGTATGTATTTAATAATGAAAACAGAAAATAGAAAACTAAGAAATTCTGTGAGTCAGAAATATACACTTGAGTAGCACTTACATACTCCCAAACTTTCCAGTTTTATTCTACACAGAGAATTGATTTTTTGTTTTAGTTGTGGATGTTGACAGTATTTTCTGATTCGTGGAGTGATGAAAAGAAAGACAAATCTAAGATCCCCTGTGTAAAAACCTTTGAATTAAATATGTCAACAAAAGGTTAATGTTCTGAAAATGTATGCAAATTAGCACATATTTTTGATATATTGCCTTTATTTGACATATTAAAACATACAATATCAGAAAAAATATAGTAAAACAATGAAATTTGTAGAATATAACCAGG
>OMLP01015432.1:53069-78804 GCA_900302685.1 Spondyliosoma cantharus | reverse complement strand
ATGACAAGGGTCCTAAACACTGACTCTGAATAATTGTATTTTCAAACTGGAGCAATGATATTTCGGACAGCAGTAGAGCATGCTAAGAAGCATCCTGGCGTAAGTAGTCTTTACTTCTTAACTTTCTTTCTTTCTAGTACTTGAATGTCAGTCACAGCAACTTGTTTTCATATGTAAAGATGTTTTAAAATGTAGCTCAAGTTTGAGTGAAATAATATAGTTCTGTCTTTTATGATGTCACTATAATATGAATCACATCCTTGGTATAAAACATTTGCACCATGAAAATAAATGTTTAATAAAAGGATACACTCAATTTTTTATTAAGTTCTAGCTTCATAAAAAACAGCAGACACACTTGAAGTTTACCTGCAGTGTTTGTAGGCTGTCGGTAAATGAATGGGTCATCAGATCAGAAGTCTAATTTCGTCACATCTAATCTTATCTGAACTCTAATTCAGCGTGTTAAATTGCTCCAGTGGCTCACTTGAAATCAAGCCAAACTGCGAGAGGCTTAATTCAAAACACACCCAAGACTTCTACGAACCTCCCAAATCTAAACTGACAAAATCTAAGCATTTACGATATGAGCAGCTGGAATGAAATAAATTTTAAAAAAATATGAGTTGTTCCTACGGGATTATTTCTGCACTTTTAACCAGCTCCGCTGTCAGAGAGCCAAGTGGCAGAGTTTTAACTTCTTGTCATCAGCCTCCCAGGAGATACAGAGAGAGGGAGAGAGAGGGAGAAGCTGCAGGGAAGAAATCCCTATGAGACTCTACCAGAGCTCATTGATATGGTCTATCATCCTGACAGACAGGCAGACAGACAGAAACAGGGTGTTTTGAGAGAGAGTCAGAAAGTTTAAGAGTGACAGAAGGTGGAAAATCAGCCCCACAAATGGTCAGATAGTCTTGAGGCAAACATAAAGAGATGTAGAGAGTGTTTTAGTAATCATTTCTGAGGATTGTCGCAAACTTACAAAATCGATGATGTTGCCAACTACCATCATGCATCTTGAAAACACAATAAAAGATACATTTGGATGACTGAGTAGTGTCTGAAATGTGTTTAAGTTCCAATGGAAGAAGTGCAACAATATTACTAGATACAACATATCATTTTTTTTAAATGAAATGTACTTAAAACATCAAAGGTAGACGTGCCTGTTTTGCAGCAAAATGGCCCCTGACAGTGTTACACTTCATTTGATTAAAATAAATGAATTTAAGGTTGTGGCTGGTGAAGGTGGAGTTCATGTTAGTGGCTTTAGACTGTTAAAAGCAAGTTTGCTATTGTTGCTTTGGTTGTAAAATCTTATTCTGCAAAGTATCTATCGTTGGTCCAAAAAGTGTAGTGGAGTAAAAAATACAGTATTTCCCCCTGAGATGATTACAGCTAACTTGGATAAATGCATGTACTTGATACCACAGTAGAAGTGATTTTAATGTGGTATCAGCAGATAGTGTCACACAGACAGACAGACAGACAGAGAGGCAGACAGATAAGACAAGTTAATAGAAAAAACCTGAATGGGAGAGAGAGCGACAAATAATGAATAAGCCACATCGACAGAGTTTGGCAGACAGACAGAATTATAGACAGACATAATGATTATCAGTCGTTTCGATGCCGAACATTCAGTGGTTGATTGTCTCTCTGCTGGTCACTTACTTGAGTAAAAGTACAAATAAAACAATGTACAATTACTGTGACAAGTAAAACTCATGCATAATAGTAAAAACATACATACTTTAAAATGCTGCTTAAGCATCGGCGCATCAGCACATAATGACCTAATAATGTAATTTCTAATGACATATATATGCAGTGGAGCAGAAGTATAAAGAGACATCAAATGAAGATGGTGAAGTAAAGAAAAAGTAGCTCCACTTGAGTCCAGTACTTGAGTAAATATACTTGTGGTCAGTTCCCACAGCTCCACAGTACTGTGTGTCAGCAGGTTCACTGGGGTGACAGAGGGTGACGCAGCAGAAGCAGGCCAGCAGTTAATCCTCAAAGCTGTTTGTTGATCAGCTGCTCAGACCAATCCCGACAAATCAAGTGTGCGCCTGGTCAAACAGCAGGCTGCAGACAAGTATAATTTAAACTGATTAAAGAGGAGTTTAGAATTAGTTTTTCCCTGGTGTTGCTGTTGATGGGTGACATATAATTCAGAGGAGAGTTTCTTACAGTTGAACAAGTGGGTTGACTTTGGGAAAAGTGCTGCGTCTGCCCTTTTTTAAATCCAAGAATTATATTTGCATATTCACTGAGATGTTCAGCTACATGTCAAGAGTCATGAGGGTGAAGCTGACTGCCTAATACTGATGCAATGTAGAAAAGGAGTTACTCTAACATACGACAGGCTTATTATCTGGCAGACATTGCTTTTTATGAGCAGCAAATCCGACTTAAAAACAAAAAAAGAAACGTGTGCAGGCAGTGGACTTTAACTCTTCCGCCCTCATTATGCATGTAGGTACACAGCTATGCAGTGAGCAGTGAGAACACACTTCCAACAAAGGTCTTTACTGCACAATCATATGTAAAAGTCTTTAATACTTAAGTAGTTTTACCCCTTACACTTTGACAATTATTGATTACATACATGAAATCATGAGTACTTTTGCTTTTCATAATCTGATGCTAATAATATCTGAGTAATATCTGCTGACAGTAAGACACAATTTGAATACTGAGTAGACTAAATTTAGGATTTCACTCAGACAGACACTGATGGAAGGAACAAGAACTCTCTGTTTACTCCGATCATGTGAGGTTCAATCAGCAGGTGATGCCAATCAATGAAAGAGATGTGTTGCTTCAGACAGTTTTGCTGTAACCTCAACGGTAAACATCATCTGTACACTCTATATGTTTTGTTGTCGTTAAGAAGCTTGATCTTTTGATTCTCTCTTTTCTCTCTGCAGCTCATCCCCCAGCTCTTCTTCATCTGTTTGGGAATGGGCGGTGCAACTATGTACCTGATCCGTTTGGCCAAAGGACCACACGTCACGTAAGGACTAATAATAATATGTAATTTGTCAGTGTGATATATGATTAATCAAAAAACTCACTTTCATGCATGAGTTTTGTGGCTTCTTTGAATTTTAATGGTCACTGGACAGATGATATAATTGTCTATGTTTTGTCAGTGGTGAAGCATTTTACATTTGTCAACCATTCTTTGATCAAAGGCATCGGTTTGAACAAAGAAACGGCGATTAGTGAGGTATCTGGACTGCAACACATTCTGATCTTTGATTCAACCTAGTTTAGACTTAACTCTGACCAATTGTTTTTCCTTGTGTGAGTTAAGGAATGTGGCTTGTTTTCGGGTCACAGGGTCTCGGAGTGATTATTTAGCTATGTGGGGGTTAAAGGTTATCTTCATGCCAGGTGGGGGAAATGTCTAAACGTTTCTGTTTCTGTAGAAGGATAGAGTGACCCTTTGGGCTACCTGCGGGTACAAGATCCAAGAATTGACGGCAGCAGAGGTAGTGCTTGATGGGAGAGGAGCAGGGGGACAAGTCAACTCCTCTTTTAGTCTATTGGATAGATGGACAAACTGACCAATTAGGAAAATAGGGAGGTACAATCGGAGGGAGAGGGTTAGGTGGCTACTTGTAGATATCCTGGGATCGAAGGTTTAGAGGATTTCTGATAGAGCAGAGGGCAAAGCTGGAGGCAGAACTTTGTCAGATTTTGGGACAGCGGCAGCGGCCGCCCTGGTTCGGACACAAGACTTGAGATCTGTTTCAATAAAGATTGCTCCATCATTCCACCAAGCCTTGCCTCCGCAGAATTCTTTTATCATCAAACTACACTCCGACACCTTTGAGGAGGACAGCCCAGAAACATTAGCTTGTTAATAAGTGTGTTTCCCTGGCTCACACATCTGTTAAATTCTGTTTTCACATTATTGGAGGATAATTACACTGCAGTATCCAAAGAAAAATCAAGGGGCCCCCCAATGGTCACAGGAAGGAGTACATCGTCGCAGACATCGTTATTGGTATAAACAAGGAAAAGATGGACAGCATGCAGATTTGCTTTAACAAAGCATATGGTGAGGAGATGAATACTTTGAATCCCTCAAAACAAGCAGAGATATTTGTTTTATGATTGTTACTGACCACAGGGATCCCTCGCTTCCATTTCCCCCTCGAACTGCCTCCTGCTACAACTTCCTCTCCTGCTGCTGGTATCACAGCTGTTTATAATATAATAGCAGACTCCGTGACAACAAGAGCTCACAGGGTGGTGCACGTTCTTGTCTCTTCACAGGTCTCTCATCATTTCTTGGTTACACTTTACAACAAGGGACACTGAGAAGTTACTTGGAAATGAAGTAGAAACGAATGAGGAACAGGCTGCCAGTTAATGAGTAACTCCCAAAACCAAATTCATAGAGAAGCATTGAGGTATCTGGACCACAACACATTCTGATCTAGGATTTATTTAGATTAGATTTAACTGTGACCAATGGCTTCTCCTTGTGCGAGTTAGGGAACGTGGCTGGTGTTGGGTTTTCAGGTCCAGCAGTCTCGGAGTGATTATTCTGCTGTGTGGGTGTTAAAGGTTACCCTCATGCCAGATGAGGGAGGTGTGGCGAGGTTTGGCGAGGTTTAAAAGGATCTTAAGTTAACTGAATTTATAAAAAGGTGTCGCCAACAATGCTACCTAGGTTCGTGTGTCTAGGTCTCTTGAGAGGAAACAAACACACAGGTTCTTAATTAAAATCAGGTTCCAGCAGAGTTGAAAACCATGAGCCCCAATCAACGGTGTACACAAAAAAATATTATCAGGAGGTGGTTAAAAAATTAAAACCCAGCCCAAAGTCCTGGGGATCCCTCAACGTCTCTGGGTTTTCCCACTCTAGGACGCGGCTGCAATAATAATAGACCCAGACTCCCACAGTGGTGGATGAGGCCTTCGGTCAGAACACATACGTTAGCTACAAGAGGATGCATCGCGATCACACCCCTCTACAAGCCTACGGTGCTTCCCCTCAACTCTGGCCGATGATGGAAATCGCCCTCTTTTCGCTCACAGCCCACACTCTGCTCCCACGGGTCCGCGGCCGGCACTCGATCGGCCTGATGTGGGAACACACAGCCACCAGTCCTCCGCCGACACACCAGCTCGCCTACTCCCCACCTTCTCTCCGTCACCTGGCCCCGCAGTCAGTCTTCTCTGTGCCGTCCGCTCGGCGCTCCAGGCAACAATCACACTTCTCCTGGCTATAGTCGTCACACCGAACAGACATGGACTGCTCCGCTCTGGGTGCGGGTGCTCTCCTTCAGCGGTGGTGGTCTCCTGGCTGTCTGGCCGTTTCCTTACGTCCGCAGTCCTTCACTGCCCCGCTTCACCGTCGCTTTCTGTTTAAAAAGGGTTACACCTGCGCTCGCCACCTGTGGCTCGTTGTACTAATCAGCCTGCTATAGAGCTCAACAGTGACCGCCCACTTTTTTAACGGCTCCGGTTCTGGAAGTGAATTTGCCATTCATTTACTCCATTGACGTTTCATTTTTTTCCCCGAACTGGCAACTACCAAGATTTTTGATATTGACAAAACACAGATACCATGCAATACCCTTATATGCTATTGGCTCACTAAAACATAACAATTATTTTGGACCCGATATCATTATAATGTTTTTAAGGGAAAGATTTTCTTTTATTCTGTGCCTTTCTACAAGCTCTGTAGAGGTTTTACTTCTAAAATAAGATTTATCTACATAAAAATTATATCAATATGACCTATACATAACTGATCATTACCTAATCATTAGCTGCAGATGGAATTGGATTAGAAGTCACTCATTAACTAATGATTAAATAGCAGTTAGTTCCTCATTTGTTCCCAAGTAACTACTAAAGGTTTGTGTCCCTTATTGTAAATTGTTGCCCATTTCTTTTGTTTCAGTAGTAACTGGTAAGTGGTTCTGTCTGCTGTGTTTGAATCTGACCCAACTTTTGCAGTTTATCTTATTTCATTTTTTGCACATAATGTATCAAAGCAGGGTTGATATAATGCTGCTCTCAGGAGTATCAGATCACTAACTTCTCCCAGTTCACGCCTGTTTGTGTGTTTAGCTGGAACAAGACCAATAACCCTGAGCCATGGAATAAACTTGACCCCACATACCAGTACAAGGTAAGACAGCACACTTCACAAACAAGTACTCAGTGTTAGGAAACTGGGATGACATTCTGATTGTGTGATTTGATTTATACGTCTCTTCTCCCCCAGTTTGTGGCCATCGGCACAGACTACAAGAATCTGAAGAAGGATGGACCCGAGTTCTGAGTCACTCACTGGCCTCCTCTCACATAAGTCCTCTTCCTCCTTTTGAAGTCCTCTCTGCAGGTGGAAGGCCACATAGATCCTCGATCAGGATCTGTAACACTTTAGTGATTCTAGCACCTGTATGATTTTTGCAAAGCAGCTGGTGATGGTGATAGTGACCCAGATTGTCAGTGAATGCTTTCTGACTGCACATATGAATACAGAAAAAGTTAATTATGTAGTATTGCTACATACTCACTCATGCAGGAGAGATATGACACACTCATCATCTGTTATATTGAAACTTTCCTGGTATGTTTCACTCGTATATTCATGAATTGAGGAGCAACCATCACGATATGTTAACATTTGACTTGCTATTCGTTATTTGATATTTAACACAAATAAGGGATACTACGTAACATGCATAGCTATCTAATCAAATATGGCCATGTTTTAGAAAATTCAGTGTATTATTTTGAATGTTTCCGCCATCTATTGGTTTCTATTCACCTCTATGAGATATAAACAAATGATCAGACTCCCTAAACCTGTAGCACCGTGTGCAAGTAAGGTTCAGGAGTCTGCACATTGATTTTTATACCACACAGAAATACATGGAGACAAACAACTGCCGAACAGAGAAAAAAATCTTAAACCATATAGCATGCATTTTAAAATGGTCAACAAGAAAATGTCTTCGTCTGTGTGAAGCTTTTACTAAACCAACCTTTAAGCCTGCCGCAGCGCTTTAACGTGACTAGACTGTGTGTGTTTCTTCTTAACTGGCACATGATTGCAGGTTTAGCAGCCACTAAATTCAGTGATCACTGTGTACGTTTTGAAAAAAAAAGTAAAAAATGCACAAACTGGGATGTATTCTTTCAATTAATAAACTCTGATTCAGGTTTGGATACGAAAGAGTCTGTTGCCAATCTGCACCGTCTCACACACACACATGCAGACGGACGGACAGACAGACAGAGAGACAGACAGACAGACAGACAGACAGACAGGTAATTTTCCTCAAACACCTGCATGGAACGGAGATACAAATCTTTTTCCACAATCAGTCATTCTGATGGAGCAGATCCATCTGTTGGCAGTGCAGCTGTCACTTTGCAGCCTGATTGGTGCTTGTACGACCATATTTAGTGTGTGTTTTTGTGTGTTTTTGTGTGTTTTTGTGTGTGTGTGTGTGTGTGTGTGTGTGTGTGCGTGCGCACGCATGCGTGCGTGTGTGTGTGTATGTGTGTATTTATCTACCAGCGTGTGAGACAGCAGCCCTGAGTCTTTGATCAGCTACAGCGGTGGCAGGATGCTGAGCAGTCACCCAGCATGGTGTTGATGTATGACAGCAGAGCACAGTGTGTACAACCTAAGTACACACACGCACACAGACACACACACACACACCAGTCGACATCCAGGTATACAGCAGACACAAGCATACACTGTGTTTACCACGTACATGATGAGGTGAATCAGGTGAAAATTGTTACTCAAAGGGACTTTTCAAAGGAATCCTATTGTGCTAATTTTCATTCTTGGTTACTACCAGAATACGTTTACATGCTTCAATGCTCAAACAACACACCAGGTTTTTCATACTGTCCGGTGCTGCAGCACTGTATTCACCCTCTGTTTGAAACAGTCTGCTCTGATTGGTCATTTCACACATGCCCTCAACAAGCATCACTCACCATGTCTCTGACCGGCTCTGTTGTGTTTTCAGCTTCCAGTTAGCTTCACTTCTACCCTGAATATAGGCATAAATCATTGAAATGTGTAACATGGTGAGGCAGTGATGTCAACAGGTCAGCGAATCAAAGGCGAGACTACTGACGAGGACGTTCAGGAGTAATGTTTTCTGTGGGACAGAGGAGCTCCCGTTGGTGGGGAACACACTGAGGGAAAGCAAAGAAAAACAATAAAGCACAATATGTCTCCTATCTAAAACCACATCTGTCTGTGAAAAGATAAGACCTTTAAAAATAATTAATAATTCGAAGTAACCAAATCTCGTCAAACTCTCTCTTCATACTAAACTCTGCTTCCTCCGTTCTTGCTTGCTTTGTTCTTCAGTGAGACAGGAGTGACGTACGAGGAAATATACATTAGTGGGAACTCTCAGTAGACTAAAGGATTTGTCAGTCCCTGACTTGTGACTGGATGGTATAAATTAACTTTTTTGAGACTGAATCCATGTCATAGTAAACACTGTACTGCACAGTGCTTATCCCTCCTTTATTTAACTCTTTTTAAAATGAATTCCACGGCAGCACCCTTGCCACCTCTGAAGGATAAATTAAAAACAAACCCTTTCAATCTTAAAGCTTTGTTCAGTGAAGGTGAGACTCGTGTTTCATCCTCTTACGGCCTCTCTTTCAGCTCTCTCAGCTCATATTCATCTCATTTCTTCCCTATATTGCAACTAAAAAAGCAAATGAAGAGAGAAGAAAGAGCAGCGGGCATAAAAATAAATAAATCATCCTTTAAACACCACAGGGATTGTTGTGACAATAAGGAGAGGGGCTAGAGACCTCGAACGATGGAACATGAGGGATCACATGATTTCCCTAAGGATAGTCAAAGGCCTTGAAACACACACACGCCGAGTCAAAGGAGTTGTCAGGTCATGAGAAACAAGCACAAAGATGCAGCGGATGAGTCTTCACTTGTGTTGTGATGCTGCATGTGTGTGTGTGTGTGTGTGTGTGTGTTTTGTGTATGTGTATTCGGTTATGTGTTTTCTGATGACAGAGCTGGGAGCTTCCCTGGCCTTTGACCTGTGATACAGCTGGACAGTCTCTGTGGAGGGGACACATTCCTCTGGCAGAAGCTGAAGCAATAACCTTCAACCGGAAAATTGCAAGGACAGACCGAGGAGCGGAGGGGGACACAAAGGCGTCTGCCACAAAACAAAAGTCCATTCAGTTCTTCACTGAAATAAATATTTAGCGCTCCAATAGGCAGCGGCAGCGCTTCATGTTGCAAAGCTCGCTTTATAAAAGCTTCAGAGGCAACTTTCCTTTCAGAATAAATAATAAATACATCAAAATAAAATAACAACAAAGTTTGTCATTTCAGAGTTAGGGAAAGAGGAGGCCAACTCTTTTTTTGTCCGATAGTAGAAAGATCTGACTGCAGCAATTTGAGAAACAGTGGGAGAGGAACCGTTTGAACAAATGTTGTGAAGCTTTTGTGAGGACAGTGAAGGACTCGGTTGTTTCATAATGCTCTCATCTTCTCATGTATAAAATATAATACTGCCTGTTTGTCAGCATTATGTAATGTGAGTTTGCATGGGGATGTAAAAAGACAGTATCAGAAATATAAAAATGGTATCAAAGGGAGGAGGAAATTCTGCAGATGGCTGAGCGCTGAAGGTCTCACAATTCACTCACATAGAAAACAATACCGGCTGTCCAGTGGAGATCAGAAGTCTTTATAAGACAAATCAGCTCGTTGAATAAACATCATTAGTTACTGTCAAGTTTTTTTCTCAGGATGTGAAGCTCTGGCTCCAACCGTCTGATTGTCAGATCACTGTCACTGTGTAAAGATCAACATTTATTTTGTTTTTTCTGGACTTTTCCCTGAGGGTGACTGTAAGAGGAAGTGCCAGCAGCTCAACAGGGATCAGTGTTTATAAACACTGCAGAGTCTCCTCCCTCCCGCTGCTGTAAACATAAATCATCTGCCGCTAGCTGTCACAGGGCAGCAGGTATTCATGAGGCCGATGCAAGCGACAACAGAGAAAATTCAACAAACCTAAACCGTTTTTTTTTTTTTTTTTTATTATCGTAATGAAGATGCACTGTATATACATTGTACATTCTCCACAAATCCTTTACAGTACAAAGCAAAGTGACGGGATAGAAGATGGAAAGGTAGTATACAAAAAAAAAACTAAAAACATAGTTTGAAAATATTCAATTTTTTGGTTTTCTAAGTGTAAGCTGAGCGCGTGTTCCATTCCCAAAACAGCTGCTGCGAGTTCTTCAAGGCCTCGGACAAAAGCTGACACTGATAAGGCCTCTAAAAAGAGTTTAGTGACAATAAGTTCAAGATCCTATGTGAGACTGGAAAATGTATGACAGCAAGTGCAGCAGCTGTTGATGTATTGACGGTGATGGAAAAGCATTCATCATTATCCGCCTCATCATCACTTGCCTGCAACAAAAACCAAACCAAACTTTTCCATGTCTAGCAGGTACACATCTGATGGGGATTTTGCACAGTACTGTAATATTTAATAATAATATGACTTATATATGACTTTTTCAGACTTTGACATTGTTCTGAAACAATGCTTGTTTCCATGGCAACGTTAATAAAAAAAAAAAAGAAGGACTATTATATTAGAGGAGCTCTGAAGCTCTGAAGAATTAAGCATCTGTCCGTGCTGTGATGGGGAAACTGCCCTTGTGCATGTGTGGTTATTAGTGGTCAGTGAATCCCGGCATGGGGAAGGGCCTGGCGAATAGCTCCACCCGCTGGCGTAGCTCTGCGATGCGCGACACTGTCTCTGAGTCCTCCAGCAGGAAGGACTTGAAGCTGGCCAGGTTTCCTGTTGGGAGTCAAAAGTTTTAGGTTTTAATTTCCAATAAATCTGGGAAAAAATCTCCTGCAACGCTGAGGAAATTGTGGATCTGTCCTTGTCATGAGCTTGAAAACCTTTTAGTTAGGGAGTGTACAAAAATATTAGGTAGGCAGGCTTAGCATTATGTTTATTTTAAAAAAAGGCAAGGCTCTCAGCATAACAAATATTTTCTTTGGACCATCACTCTGATGGGAATTATAAGAGAATCCCCTAATATCTCAAAAAACGTAAAAGCATTGATTCATTTACGTGTTCATAACTAAAGCTGAACAAAGAATTAAAGATGGTGTATTCAATTTAAATAAAAATATGTATTTGAGTCGATAATTCTCACATACCCACCAAATGGTGGATTCAGATTACCTTCCCTTCAGGAACATGTTCTGTTAGCAAAGTAACTAATGCTGTAACATTAGCCTTAGCTGCCAGGTTATTTGGTACACCTGGCTAAAACTAAAGCAGTCTTGCAATGACTGCTGCCTTCATGAAGTTCATAATGTTCAAGTTTTGTTATAACTGCTTAAAAGATGCTAATTCAACTTTGCGTGACATTTGAGGATGCAGTTTGTGGTGCTGTGGAATTGTATAGTGTTGTTCTGACAGGTGTTTCTATTATTTTGTCCACCCCATTATATCATTGAAGATTGGCTAAATACCAGGCACAACTCTCTCTGTATAACACAGTACAATTCAATAGCTATGAAACTGAACATTTAGGAAGGGAGGCTTTCTTACTGAACTGTTTGTAAACTAGCTGTGTTTATAATTGTATAAATAATATGATGTTAAAAAAAATCAAACAGAATCTCACCATGTTGTATCTATCTACCAGTATATAAACTGTCAAACTCCACCAGTCTCACTGGGTTAAATCAGAAGTCTACTCAAAACAGAGTGATGTCTTCTTCTCTCACCAGTCTTCTTCTTCACATCCAGCGCGATCTGAATCCCTTCATCAATAAACTCCACAACCTTTTCAAACTCTGCCTCCTTCAGCTGTCGGGATGTCAGAGCTGGAGTTCCTGTAAGAGAATTTTTAACAAGAAGATATGACGATATTAGGGCGATCACTGTTGTTAAAGTTAATAAAAAGGTTAAGACTAGTGCGACTGAGAGACAAATGCTGACAGGTTGACTGGCAGGCCGATGGAGAGACAGAGGGACAAAGGACAAAGATACACAGAGAGACAAGAAAGGCAAGAAGACTGACTGGTTGACAGATTTTGCCCAAACAGCCTCCACTCCTGCAGCTCTTCACCAACAACAATCAGCCAACCAACACAAGCTTTAAAGTCCCTAATCTCATGAATACCGAGTCTGAGTCCTCCTGGGGTCAGAGCGCTCTTGTCTCCGGGGCAGGTGTTCTTGTTGGCGGTGATGGACACCAGCTCCAGCACCCTCTCGGCTCGAGCCCCGTCCATCCCACGAGTTCGAAGGTCAACCAAGACCAGGTGGTTGTCTGTTCCGCCTGAGAGGAGGAGGTGGAGGAGAGCGAGATATTCGTTCGGTTACTGGTATAATTATACAGTTCAGGGGAAAATGTGTCAGTGAGATAAATTTTAATTTTCCTTCAGTCTCTACTCAAACCTTCATACAGGCAACAATAAACGTATCATTCCTTTAAAATTCCTCGTAATAATGTCTTTTTTCCCATTCAGCTGTCAAGAGAAGCTTAAGTAAACTCTTCCAAAGTCATAATAACAGAATGCAAATGAGGTCGGAGCAAATAGAGAGACTACCAGAAGGCAATTGCATCACGTATTATGAGTGGTAGAAGTGCAATAATACTTCAGATGCTGAATCTAATTTCATAGTCAGTGAAAAAAGAAAGAAATTAACTTCCTTTATATATGCTTATTTGTTTTGTACAAAGAATAAAACACATAAAAAGCACTCTGTACCGGACACCAGGGTGTAGCCTTTCTTCAACAGAGTGTTGGCCATGACCTTGGCATTCAGCATCACTTGAGCGATGTACTGTTTGAACATGGGAGTGGAGGCCTGCAGGGAAAGAAATTACATGGTATAAAGAAAAGACCATATCAGGACACTCCAGATGACAAGAAACTCCTTATACATGAGCTGCTGAAAATGAGCTGCAGTTCAAGATGTTGTGCCAAGTTTTCACAAAGGATTTTCTCGCCTATTTGCTTTTCTGTTGATGAATATTAATAATTAGGCTCAATCCTGTTTCCATTTTTACCCTCTACTCCTCGTTTTCAAGTGCCCCTGTTTGAAATTATGGCGGATGAGTTCTCTCACTATGAAATGGGACATCCCTACAAGACCCTCATACGTTATCAGTAGACATCGGTGGTGTTTACTTAGTTGACGTTTGCTTCATTACCTGGCCTCTAGCAAACCGTGCTCCTACCCTGCCAGGCTGCACCATGAATGTATTATATGACCTGGATGCGATGGCGCTGCTCAGCTTCGATTCCAGTTTTGCCAAGTGGCCACATGTGGTATTGCAGCTAAATATTCCTCTGATACCCTATTAGCATTTTCCCCACAGAGCAATATTAAAAAAGAGATGTCTGTAAAACTGTTGACAGGACACCTAAAACTACAAACAAGATCAATTATGGCTCTTTGTATTATCAATTTTATGATCTGTTAAGGTTTCATATTGGAAAACTTTCCTTTGAGCTTAGAAAAGTGACACCATCACAATGTGAAGACGATGTGCAGGTGATAACTGGTGGGTTGGGCCAGCGGGAGAAACTCTACTGCCCATATTCAGTGGGTCATGTATCCAGGAAGCAAACCACAAAGCTAGATTTTTATTTTGCTGTATTTGCCAGGATGCCAATTCTCAGTGGACTGAATTGGCGCCATCTTTGGGTTTTATCTTTGGTTTTAGAAAAGCAGTACCAAGTGCAGCAACTTCGCTGCCGGACTTCATTTAAATTACACCTATCATATGCCATCAAAGAGTGGAGTGCAACATTGATGTCATGCACAAATCAACAACAACAATGTAACTTTAAGCTAGTAGCAAACTAGTTGCGGTTGGACCATAATACATGGAATTGACAGAGAGTTATCATTACCCTCAGTTTGAAGGGCACCTCTGAAAAACCTGCGTCTGACAGCCATACAGCCTTAACACCTTGTCCTACCCCATGACACCCTACTCCTACCGCCTGGACAAGCAAAACGTCGGGGACGGGCTAAGAGGAAGGGGCAAGGTGTGTATTGGGATGGGGCCCTAAAGTTAATATCTGGACCTGTTTGAGGGCGACGGCCACCCCGGCAATGGCATGGTTGTGAGGGCCTCCCTGAAGTGATGGGAACACGGCAAAGTTCACCCTGTCCTGGAGGTCATAGGTCACCTCTCGACCTTTTTTATCCACAGACCGCACACCTTTCCGGTAGAAGATCAGACCGGCCCTGCAGAGCGGAGAGAGAAATTTAGTGTTCTCAACCTTTTACACTTGACATCAAATAGTACAATCCTGCATGGCGTATTATAGCTATGCTCTAGTTCACGATCCAAAGCCACATGGTCTCATGTCCCCCTCATCAAGTACAATCGTTACTGTTTTTTCAATAACTTTTTCACCTTGACCAGACTACTATATCACTAGTTATCATTAGTATCATTAATCTGTGACAGATGAAGAAGTAATTCACAGACACCATTCAGGCCCTCACCTTGCCCCACGCAGGGACTTATGGGTAGTGGAGGTGACCAGGTCAGCGTGTTCGAAAGGAGAGGGAACAGCTCCCGCTGCCACCAGACCACTGATATGAGCCATGTCTGCCAGCAGGTAGGCGTTAAGCTCGACACACAGCTGAAACGCACAGTCACAAACACTGAGTGATTCTTTCATCATTCTTTTAACTTGTTTTCTCTCTTTTTAAAAAAAAAAATCTATTTTATCAAGATAACTGGGATTGGCTCCAGTAACCCCCCTGAAAAAGGGGCAACATCACCGCGACCCTCATGGAAAAGCAGAAAGAAAACTAGATGAGAGGAGACTATTTTATTTCCCTTACATTAAATTATTTGTGTTTCAAGGAAATTTAAAAAAAAAGAGTTATATAAACATGTTCTAAACAACTACTTGAACCACAAGTACTTTAGAAAGACATACCTTCTTCATGCGAGGGTAGTCAAGCAGGCGAGCGTAGGCGCTGGTTCCTGCTATGATGAGTCTGGGTCTGAAGAGTCGGGCCGTCTTCTCCAGCTGGTCATAATCTATCAGACCTGTTTTGGGCTGAGATGATAAAGAACGACAGGGATTTGAGAAGATCAAAAGCTAGGGCAACACTATCCCTTTGATAATTTTTAATTTGAAACATTTTAAAGTCGACCAGATTACCCACATCCAGCTTGTAAGGCATCGACTCAAAGTAGATGGAGGTGGCTGAGATTCGCTTGGTGTCTGTCATGTAGCCGTGGGTAAGGCTGAATGTAATGGAATAAAAATAATGTTGTGAACTTATTCTGACCTCTAGCTGCGCTCACACTCTCCTCCTCTTCGATATGAACAGTTCAAAATATGTAATGAAATATAGCAATGAGAATAATTTCAGAGTCTTCTTCATTCTGCCTCCTGCCTCTGATCTACAGATCTTATACATGAATTCATCTGGTTATGTAAACACCAGATCTTCCTGATATTACATTGTTGCTCTTCTGTTTCTTCATTTTGTTTGCTTTTGCCACAGGGGTATTATTCTTCTGTCTATTGTTTTAACTCATAATATATCATTTTTGTATGAATATATATCAAAATCCAGCCCGTCTTCTTATTTTACCTCTACCAACTTCAGCTATCCGTCTTGTAAGTATACAGTGTTACTATACAAAAGTCTCAGGTCTGCAGCTCAACTATCACCTGCAGCAGTAATATGACTCAAAGGTGTGTCATTGGAAAAAATATTGTTTACATTTCCCACCGTTCTGTGGATGTACCTCAAAAATACATTGAGTTCAAAGAGGCTGGTGTAATGTGACAACTCCAGACTGTGTGACTAACACTTTGTCATTTACATTAATTCCTCTTGACATTAAGTCTTATTAAAACATCCAGTTTCATGCAGGAAAATGTCAAAACAACATAGGCACAATCTCAAAAATGTCATGACACATGTAACAAAAGTGTCATAACTGTCAGATAATGTAATAACATAAATGCGTCCAGTAAGCTTATCTAATAATTCATTGTTATGATGACACATCACATTATCATTAAATCAACAATTATTACTATATGTAGAACCCAGAAGCTCTGCATCTGGGTAACTCTGGCTTCAACGTGTTCACTCACTGTCCTCCGTCAGGCAGATCCAGGCCCATGATGCGGTCATGAGGCTTCAGTACAGACGTGTAGGCTGCAAAGTTAGCGGGGGAACCGGAGTACGGCTGCACGTTGATTCCCCACAGATTTGGGTCCAGACCGAAGGTGTCGAGTGCTCGCTTCTGACACAGCAGCTCAATCTTATCTACAATCTCTGCACCTCCATAGTACCTGAGAAAGACAAAAGGCCTTGATTAAGTATCATACTAAATTGTAAAGTATCCTTTTGTATCATTCAGTATAGTATCATATTTTAATATGACATATTGTAACGTAGTATATCATTTTGTGTCGTTCCGTATAGCATAGTATCGTAAAACTGTATGTTATGATATTGTATCATATTTTAGTGTAATGCATTTTATCATTTTCTTTTGATGAGTATCACACTGTATTGTACCATGCTGCATTGCATTTATTTGTATCATATGTTATGGCATCATATTGTAGCGTACCATACTGTAGCATATCACATCTTATTGTATCATTCTGTTTCAAATTATATTGTATTATACTGGATCCTTTGACATCGTAGCACATTATGCAAAATCTTTTTACTATTTTATCATAATGTATTATATTTCATACTCTGTCTTATCATTTCGTATTGCATTGAAAGTTTTGTAATGATTGTTATAACATATTTTGGAAAGTGTACCCTCTGTGTACTTACCTTTGTCCTGGGTATCCCTCTGAGTATTTGTTGTTCAGACAGGAGCCCTGGGCCTCGAGCGCCGCACGGCTGCAGAAGTTCTGACAGGACAAACAAGCACAATGTCAAGATCCAGAGTCACACTCCGTACACTTTTTATCATGCGTGTATATTCAGCACACTGTCACACATCCAAATATAACCTTTATTTACTTAGAGATGGGTTACTGAAGACCTCTGCTGTTTTTCCAGCAAGACCCAGCTACACAGTTCAACCACAGTATAGACTTGAGTTATCCACGATGCAATTTATTTTAAACTGCAAGCATTTCTCTTGCAAATACCAATTTAAAAACAATAAGACATTCCAGAGTCAGGGAAGACAAAATCTGTTAAATTTGTTGCATAAATCTCACAAAAGGCTCTTCTAGAGGTTGCAAATATGAGATAAATTAGCTTATCTAAAAATATTCAAGTATAATCGGTGATCGAGTTTGGTCTCGGTTCAGCACAGTGTCAAATCTCCTAAAGACAGTGGTGAATTATTTTTTCTCGCTGTCTCTCAGTCTCTTTTTTCTCTCCCTCTCACTTCAGCTCATCTTCTCCTTCTCTCTGTCTCGCTCTGTCCTCCTCAGCCGCCCCCTCTGCCTTGTTATTATACTAAACCTGTCACTGTTCAGGGATCCCTCAATCATTCCAGTGGGATTTAAAACCAGTCCCACAGGTGACATAAATCTCTCTCTATGACAACTCAAAACACTAACTCTCCACACACACACACACACACACACACACACACACACAAAAGTGATCGCCCATACTCCACTGTCTCCACGTAAAATGTAGAGATCAATGGCAGAAATCACAAAGGCAACCTAATGGGATCATTTGACTGTGTTCCTACAGAAAAAAAACGGGGCTCTCCACTGGGAGTCAGCCTGCAGCGGCGACTGACAGCACATGCACAAGGAAATGAAAATCTTTCAGATGTCATTGTGACTGATAGTGCTGTGGATACATAATTGCTGGAGAATAAAAGAATGAAAGTTCTTTTCTTTTCCCACAGCTTCCACTTAAATGAAAATCAGTGAAATGTGAGGGGAAAAAATGTGAAGGAAATCTCAGTGCACTCTCTGAAGAAAACAGGGAAATTCTAGAAACTGAAACTCTAGTGACTTGTGGTTACAGAGTTGAAGGAGGCTCCACTGCAATTTAAGCTGTTTTTCTTGCTTCCTGTCTCACATACTGAAATCTGTCTACAGGAAAGCACAAAGGATAATTAGCAACATCTTTAAATCCATTCCGTGCAGATAATGAACCACATCGTGCAGGTCACCAGTTCGCAGTTAAATTGCAAATAACGTAATTATCACACATATTGCATATGATTATTACAATTAATTGTTGTGGCACAACCTCATCTACTGACAAGCAGACAAGACATAGGAAATTTACCTGAGGAAAAAAGATGCATGCTAAATAAATGGATTTTGGCTTATGCAAGTGCTGTAGAGCAATCTTTATAGGAGTTCATGTGTCATAACACAGCTGTTTTTCATACACCACTTTCACACACAGACTCTGTGTGTGAGGCAGGATACTGAACAAACATTTCCCTGCTGATCGTCCTCACCAGACCGATTATTCTACATCTGACCGATACAGATGTAGAATATTAAAAGTTGGGTAAGATAGATAAGAAAGATGTCGATCCATTTACATTAATGGAAAACACATACATTTTTTCCTAGGTCATTGCTTCAGTGTTACGAATCTTGTTGAACTGTGCTTTTAAAACACATTTAAGGACCTATTGTCCTTGTGCCATTGCCATTGTGTATGAAACTTTAATAATTTATTCCTCATTATCTCAATCTGCAAAAAAATAAATATCTTTTCATTACTTACGATTTCCCTCCATCCATCAGTTTCAGTTTGAATAAGCTTCATTGGCTTCAATGATTCTAAAGTCAACTAACCTTATCAATAGTTAATGATAACTGTAACAGAACATTGAGAATCATAAATGAATGTGGCTCAAACACATAATGAAACACAAGATATCGCCTCTCCACTGCTTCCGTCTCTCTCCTCTTTATGTGGAGGCCTCACCTCTGATGCAATGAGCTCGAGTCCCCGACACTGTCTGTCCTTCTCCTGCTGCAGGAGGCTCCACATCTCTGGGTCGTCCTGGGCCAGGCTCTCCTGTCCGGTCCATCCACCAGCGCTGCCGAGGCCTCGCCTGCATGACTCCGCTGTGACCTGCCCCTCCCAGCCCAAACATCCTGAAGCCCTGAGGAAGAGGGGCTGCACGGTGTGTTGGATGAACACATCGTTTCAGGCAACAACTCAATCCTATTAATAGTGTTTGTAAAACTGTTCTGTCACAGGAATTAAATATAAGAAAATGTTTAAAATTCTGTGAGGGAGGACCCTGGAGAGATGGTGCGGTATTTCTCAAAACGTGCTGCTCTATTTAACAACTCTGTGTAGTCAAAAAAGCTTAATGAGAACACAAACACTAAGTCATAGGATTTGATGCAACTCTCTCTTATTGTGAGTTTCTGGGGGGGTTTCTTTATGTTGTTGTTGTCCAAGATTGCTCCTTTGGTGTCTTTTGAAAACCTCAGTAAGAGTGAGCCTGTGCAAAAACACTTTCATCACTCAAAATTATAATATTTTGCACCGGGGGTTTGGAAACAAGGGGGTTAGAATAATGTGTCTTTTGATGTTCTAAACAAGCCATTAAATGAAAGGCTGTGAAAAAGCAAAGGTGTTAATCACTGGAGTGGTTATGGAAAACCTTGGACATGGAAAGTAAAAAGAGGGCCAGCCACACATGCAGTGACTTATTTATCAGGGTCTTGTTTGTTGAAGCAGCTTGTAGCTGCATGATAGTTGCGTAACTACAGTATGTGTTACTTTGGCCTAATAGAGAGATTACTGCTCCAGCATAAATATATGGCAAAGCAAGTCCCCTTTCATCTTTTGTGTTCATTATGTCTCCTAAGCCTTGAGTATATTAAGTCTTGCATAAAGCGTGGCGTGTACAGTCAACTTTCCTTCAGCAACAAAACAATATTCTGGGACTCACAGTAGCACTCTTTTCACACTCAAATCACACAGTTATCAAATCAGACACAGTGACACTTACACAACTGGACTGACAAATTGAAAATATAACACAATCTTCAGACCAGACATTTCTATCTGGGTTGAGGTAATCTGAGGTGATAAATTGACCTAGTTCGCAATACAATTGTTATATCTGCTCTTCTGAGCTGGGAGAGAAATCTACAAATGTTGATACAAGTGGACCTGTACATACAGTCAATAAAGCTCAAAATGCATTATAAAATAAATATACTCACCCGTAAGGTTTGCCGTAATGCAAGAGAAAGCATGTCTGCTAGAGCTGAGGGCTGGGAAAACAGAAAACTATTCAAGGTGCAAAGGGTGAGAGTAAAACCAGTACTGGAGGGGAGCCAAGGACAAGCGGACTTTGCTTCACAGATGAAAGTGACTACAACAGCAAGTCATCTGATTTCATTTCACTCAATATAGGTTCTTTGAAGAAGAAATATCTAACCAATCATAGTCACTGTACAGGCAACGGTTCATTTCCATTGTAAAAAAGCACTTGATGTCAGTCCATGTTTCAAAAACTACAGATGATTCCCTAAATATGAATCTATTTTCTATTATTAATGAGCCAAGAAATCTTATTTTTCAAATAGTGAATATCAAATTCTGGATTTAAAGGCTTCACTTCTAAAAATGCATATTCAGAGAAGATTCAGAAAACATTCTACACACAAAGTGACACCATGGGTCAAGTCAATTTCTGACACTGTATAGAGCCTTTGGCAGATGAGTTGACAAACACAAAACTCACATTACAAATCTCATCGTTAACAAGTGCTCCTATTAATCATAGGCTGTACAAAAAACATGGACTCCACTCAACTTCTGGCTTATCCAAAAATGGGCAAAGAGGTGGATCACTGTGGACCGTGGTAGAGCTGAGGCCGTCCGAATGAGGCCTGGTTGCTGATAGTTAACTAGGCAGCTAACTACTAGCTGTTTCAAAGTGCTCATGATCTTAAATATGCATAACCTTTAGCCCTAGTGTAATTTAAACAGGTGAGTTACATAAAAATGCACACCAGGCAATAAACATGTTTATTTATGCTGTAAAGTTGAGTATTGCACCATGGGGTCTTCTGGAGCCAACCTCAAGTGGCCATTCAAGGAATTACAGTTTTTGGTACTTCCATATTGGCTTAATTTTTTCAGCCCCAGAGGTTTCTTCTTTGCTGTTAATACATTTACACAAGCTTATGGGTTTAAACTGCTCTCACTGACATGTTGAAAGTTATATGCTCGTAGCAACATGTAAAAAACAGATGATCACAAACGTAAACTGAACGCATGATTTTGAAGAATGTATGAAAAGTCAAAGTTTCACATCTCAGTTTTAGTGTTTCAGAGTCCGTCATCCAAAATGCTGCTGGTTCTGCTCCGTCTGAAAGTTGTGGTCGGGACAGACTTTCTGCACCAGCCTGTAATCGGCGCCGGTGAAGGCGATGAAGATGCATATAACCTTAAAGGGTTTGGCACAGATCCAGGCTGCCTGGGACTGGGTGTTTTCTGAGTAGCAGGTCTGACCCGGGTCGTACATGCAGGGCTTGGTCTTCTTGGACCGGTTGGTTCTCTGGTATTCGATCCTGCAGTTGAGTTCGGTCACCATCACCACATCCTGCTGCTGCTGCTTCTGCTGGTCCACAGGGGTTGAGCTGGTGGACTGAGGTGGGCTCTGGAACTGGGATGACAGATCTGGAACCAGGACTGTGTTTTTGGCGTCAGTGGCCTGAGCTGCCTGATCCAAAACCTCCCATCCAACAACTTTGGAAGGCGGGACGATGCTGACGGATATGTTCCCCAGGCGGGACGAGTTGTGTCTGAAGTAGACGCTGAACGTGCCATTGATGTGGTCGACGATCTTCCCGGTCACCAGCAGGCTGAACTTCACCGTTTTAACATTGAAGTAAAAGTCGCCCCAGCCAAGGATCTTCTTGGACTTTGGGGATGTTTTTGCCGGAGGTTTGGATTTTGGAGGAGGACGGTACAGATACTGATCCAGGGCTTGCGAGAAGTTTTGAGGCCATCCATATGGGCCGAGGGAGCCGTACGCAGCTGTTTTGTGTTTGGTGGAGATGATCTGTAAGTCTTTGGAGATATGTTTTACCTTCAAAGCAGCTCCCACAGAGTCACCTCTTTCTCCTTCCTCCCCTCTCCATGGTTGGCTTGGAAAGTTAGAGGGTTTGGCTGTTTCTTGGACCTGTCGACAACAAAATTTGAATCAAAGATAGCTTATAATTCAAAGTACTGGTGTGCAGAATTTAGGGTCATCTAGTGATGAGATTACAGATTGTAAACAACTGAACATCCCAAAATGCTAAAACATGAAAGTCCTTCTGGGCTACTGCTGAAACATGGCAGTGCAAAATGGAGGACGTCGTGGAGAGGAGGCTCTGACAAAAGATTTGTGAAGAGACGAGTTGTAACGTGCAACTACTTGCAATCAAGCCCCCAGGAAGAGCACCTGGGGACAGCTAATAGTCAAAAGCAACTTTGTAACTGCAACAGCGCTAAATCTTTGTCTATATCATTCTACATTCATCAGATCGGAACTTAAATGCTTGTGCATAGTTTTAAATCACCAAATATTAGCAAACAACTTTGTCAACTCTAAATATAGTACTACAGGATTTGTTTTGTGTTGGATGCACTGTAGAAGGTGACAAGACAGACGAGAGAGAAGAGGACCAGCAGGATGACCGCAGATAAAGGACAGTTTCACTGTAGCTACATTACAAGGTAGCTGGTAATCGATTAAAATAATCATGCTTTGACGTGTCAGCCCTCTGAATGAGAATTGACGGCAATCAATAGGTCAGCTCCTTCAGGCAAGGACTGATGAAACAAGTAGCCCGCACGCACACACACACACACACATTCATATTACCATTAACACATTTTAATCTTCCTGTCCTCCCTCACGTGCTCTCCCTGTCTCCCTTGTTAAAACTCTCAATCCTCTTTTCAATGCGACCTTGATGACGGACTGAATCTGAGGGGCTTATTAATCGATATGCTCGGAGGGCAGATGGATATGCTCAACACACAGGTAACTGCAGAAGATACTGCAGAGAATACTTTAAAAAATATACATTTACGGTACATAATGTATGAAAGGGCTAAAGATCTGCAAACAGTTTTTAATGTTAAGCTCCTTCTGTGCCGAACATGTCTCAGCTGTCTAAAAAAAACCTAAAAATCCCTCTTTTCCCCTTTCTCCTCCTCCTCATCCCCTTAAATATCATTGATTTGGATTAGATCCTCGGAATTAATTAAGAGATTAAGCCGTCACCTGGATTCAGCTTGGTGATTCAGCTATTATTTCATATGAAGAGCAGTTCATGTCTTATTCACTTATTGGAATTCTCCAGCATCCCATACACATTATCTTCCTTCCAATTACTGTCCCTCATAAATTTTACACTGTATAGAAGGTTTGTCACATGTATACAATATGCGATCACTTTACTTACATGAGGCAGTATGCTTGAGCAATATTTAACCATTTTAATAAGTAGTATTAGATGATTTTGTAAAGGTGGTGTCAGTTATAGTTTGATTTTCATAACTTATGCAGACCCAAGAACATTAGAAATACAGAAACATAGTTAATTCCACCTCACAATCACTTAAAATATTACTGCATTAAAAAAACAACAACAGGAAAAACAAGTGCGGCTGTGAAAATCAAGTGCATGTTCAGATTGATGAAGCAGCTTATTATAAGTCAGACAGCTACCTGCTGTCGTGTCTGTTAAAATGCTCGAATCCCAATTAGTGCAGCTATTTATGTGACTGATACGAGATTCGCTGCACAGCTGACATGCAGAGCTGTGATGTTTGAATATAACAAATGTGAAGAGATCATTTAATAACAACGTTGACATGAATCAATGAGTAATGTATAAAACCTAATTGGGTCAGGTGAAGCCAGGTGTCAGGACTTCATTTTCTCTCACTCGCATTTTAAGTGGAAGTGTGAATAAAGTGTGGGTGTCAGTGCAGTGGTTTTTTCATGCCACTGTGTTGGGTCGGGCAAAAACTCTGGCTCACTCGTTTGGGTCCTGAATTCTATTTTCATCGTAATGTGTTGAAGGCAGACGGAGGTTTAGGCGTATTCTCACCCTGCTTTTAAAATAAACAGCACCCAGGATGTCATTATTTCTCAACAACAAGTGGGATTCACATCACCCCTAGCACCCCAGCCCTAGTGTGCCAATCTCTCTGCCTCCTCCAAGTAACCAAGTGAGCTCCAGCTGTGCCTATTGTTACAAGCCTAAATCTCTAGCTATGTGCTGTTCTCACCTACCCTAATTGGAGCCCACTGTGTGACAGCCATGTCATTGGGTCTGTGTCAAGATGCCAGCACGGAAAACTGCAACTGAGCAACAATGGTGGAGTGGATGCAAGCACAACACCTGTGCAAAAGCACCTGCAGAGGCAAAGAAAACTGAAAAACCTGAGAGCAATAATTGCATTTTTAAGACAGAGGGAACATTCGAGCCATTGGCCATAAGATGCTTAATGTGTCAGTTTTCGACTGAACAAAAAGAAGTGACAATGTTTCCTAAGCCTTAGGGGTGATGGAAGTTGTTCCAACTGACAAAGACTGTGCAATTATTTAGTTCCAATAATAAAGCGCAACATTAGGTTGCCATGATGCGTTCACCTGACAACTTCAGTGTTCAAGTTACGGATGTTGCGGCCGGCTGCTCATGCAGCTAAGTTGAGAAAGTTAAATGAAAGACAGGAGAGCAGATTAACTTACAATGTTGCCTGAAAGAGATTTTATATTTTGGTTGAGCTTCTCCATCTAATGAAAGATTCAACTATGTCCCAAGCCAGTCTCACATCATTAGATATGAACCTCCAAATATGAGTCTAAATGCAGAAAATTATATTACGGTATTTCAGGACACGCCTAGTGCAAATGACTGATACTTTTCGGAACGTTTTTTTTTTCCAAGCTGAATCTCTAATCAGAAGAGACAAAGACAAGTCAGTAGGTGTTGATTAAACTCTTACTGGAGTCACACCTGAGCTCAATTAACATAATTAACTGGAGTTCCCTGTCCTGTCCTGTCCTTCAAACAATTTAGAGTATTCCTCCTGCATGGCATCTTGGCTATAATCCTTTAAAACTGCCAAAAAAAAAGCTGAGTTCATTTCGAGCTCTGAATCATTTCTAAGAGTGCACATTTGTTCAGTTGGTGGATATGGATGGATTTTGTGAGAGAATATTTTTTCAAATCTTTGATATATAATTGATGTTGGTATATAACACAGAACCAGCACATCCTTCAGTTAAGAAAAAAACATGCAAAAGAACTCTTAACAGTGGAAACTGACAAACACAACACACTGCTTGGTTGTGCAACAAGGCTGCAACATGATGCACGGCGGTGGCAGTCCCTCAGATCATGGGGGAATTTTTATAATAATAGGAATAATTTAAGAATTTAAGAATAATTAAATTATGACCTATTGGTTGCACAGACGAGTAGTGCATATAAGTACATCTGTAGAGGAAAACACTTCCCAGTCCCACAACAACAACCAAAGAAAAAAATCAAAATCAAAAACACGTGTCAATGGGGAGAAACACAATGAGCTCGCTGCTCTCACTCACCGCTGAAGGGAGAAGCCACAGACAGGTGATGGCAAAGTTCAAACACAGCGCCCTCATTTTGCAGCAGCAGCAGCAGCGTCTCTCCATCCAGAGAGTGGGCTGT
>OMLP01015432.1:36597-53049 GCA_900302685.1 Spondyliosoma cantharus | reverse complement strand
CCAGAGAGTGGGCTGTTCTAGAGGCGATCTGCCCGGCGGAGTAAGTGGTGATTTACTGAGTCAAAGCTTCCGCTCGCTTCAAAAGTAGAGAAGACATTCCGCAGTGAGGCACTCACAAATCCCCAAGATCTGGAGAGAATACTCAGCTGAGCGCTCCCTCTCCCCCCACCATCTCTCTCTCTCTCTCTCTCTCTCTCTCTCACTACCCCTCAACTACCACATACACACACAAACACACACACACTTGCCACCCTGCTCATTTTCACCACCTGGCCGGTCCTTATTATGACTCATCAACCCGGGGAAAGGCGCTCTCAGGCGGGCACAGTTTGACAGCCCTCCCCGCTGTCCCCGCATACTTTAGCCACGGGGAGGCTGACAAAATGACAAGGGCTCTCTCTGGGAAATATAAAAGTCACTGACAAGTCTGGTGAGATGCTGCCACTGCCTCAGCCTATCAGTGAAATTTCAAGCCGACAAATCACTCCAAGTACTAATAACCAGACAAGTTGTCTTTAATAAAGAATCAGAGTCAGTTTCATGCTCGCCCAGGCCTCTAACCATTTTAAATTAGCCTATAGCTTATTAGCATGCTTGTAATAACGGATAATGAAATAAACAAACCTTTAGTATCTTTAAATCGTCATATGATTTGAAGACGTTTAAAGAGCTTCAAATTGTAAGAAAGTAATTGTGGTTACATTTATAATCGATATATTTTTTAACTTACCCAACAATCAGAACCGGAAGTGATGGGCACCGTTACGGCAGCCATATTTGATTGGGTTGTAGGAGAGAGTGGGGACCAAGGTGGAGGCGAACCTTGTGAAACAGGCTGAAGTTCAGGTCTTTGTGTCCAATTTTGGGGGGTTGTGCCAAAAGAAAAGAAGAGTGTTTGAGGATTGATGTTAACAGCTCTTCAAAACACGGTAATGCCAAAGTATATTTCTCAAGGAAATCTGCTTTCTGAAAATATCTTCAGCAACGTTAGCTTGGATGTTTTTGCAAAGTTTGACTTCTGTTTATTTGCGACCTGTCTGCGACAAACACAGTTGATTAAAACGCATTAATTAGCACAACTACATGTAGTTTTACATAAAGCTATACATCTGTAACTCGAGGATATAATGGTATATGGCAAGAAACCAAGCAAACAGGCTTAAATCATAGTTTAGGTGTCTCTATGGGAGAGCAGCGCCATCTGTTGGAAGCTATGAATAATTCATGAATCTACTATTTAGACATCTGAATAACTCCTGTATTATTTTGCTAAGTTTTTGTTAAATAACTTTACATAAATTAAGTAAGCTACAGTTGTATTGACGTTGTTATGACGACCTTACTGAGGGGAAAAAGGTGTAGTTTTGTGCAGGTTGCAGGTTTTACCAGGTTGGTGTGGACCAAAGATGATGGATTTAGACATCCAGTAGATATACTGGTATGTCATATATGACACATCAAAAACACAAAAACAAACATATATTTAAAAAGTATAAGAAAGAAAATGTAAACAAGAATTTATGTGACATGTTGAGCATGAACAGAATGTAATGATAAAAAAAAAAAAAGAAAACCTCATACAGCAATGTAGTGATAGTCCAGCCACCAGAACTATTAACTGTCATGTTACAATATGTGCAAACTGAGGTAGTTCAGCTGTGCGGGGGCGAAGAAGAAGTTCACCTGCAGTTCCTGTAGGCTCAGTGTATTGAGGGAGAAAAGCGTCAGTGTTCTCAGAAACATGCCACTGTGCAGTAGATGTCCGTCTAAATTAGAAAGCCTCTTGTGAAAAATGAGTGTTGTGTATAATTGTGTATTAACTACTAGGTCACAGTGTTCAGTACTGTTATTTGTAAATCTAAATGACTTTGATAGTGGCTGTTTCTGGGTAGAGGCTGTCGTTCATAAATCCGTCTATCATTTTGTTTTGTTTACAAGTGATGGTTTTAAAGTCTTAAAATGAATACAAATTAAGTACGATTAGACATTTTTGTATATATTAAAATATGTCGCCGTGAAGTGTGCAGCTAAACAGAAACAGATGACATGAGAGTGAAGTTCTGGGTGCTCTGCAGCTCTGTAACGTTCGTCTCTTGACGCGAATGTAATCTCTGTATCGTGTGCGCATGCGCGCAAGGGAATACTCGAAAAGAACACCAACGATGTTTCTGTTCGTTCATAAAAACATCGAACCTCTTCTGGTTGTTCAAGAGTTACTAAAACGCTCGAAGAAAGACAAAAGTAAGGGTTTGTTTGCATCTTAGAAGCAATAGATCACTAAAAAGAGGCGTGGTCAAGCTCGCCATGTCCCCACAATGCTTAGCGCGCATGTACAGGTTACAAACTAAACTATTGTATTCATCAGCGGTATCTTTGTGTCATTACTGTAGAACTACATTTTAAAAGGTTTATATTGACGATGTATAATTAATTTCGGCAATGCTACGCGAGTGTAGTAAACCGTAAGTAAGGATCTTAAGGCGGATAATGGGGTCAGACACTTGGACTGTTATTCGTCAGTACACTCTTGATTCTCTTCAGATCGTATAAATCTTTCGCCTTTTACTAAAGATTTCCGTGGAGAGGATCAATAAGAGTTTCAATTAATTTTTTGATGCCCTGCGCAAGTGGGGCTTTCTTTGTTTGTGAAATATGAAAGTTTGACTCTTTGAGAATAGAATCGCTAATCACAGAGCAGCTGTATACTATGGTTACGGGCGGACGTAGGCGTAACACTTCAACGTCGTTACTGTGTATTTTCTGTAAATATAAAGCCTTCGTATCTGTAGTATCTCATACCCAGATTAAATGAAAGAATTGTCCCATTTTACAGCAAAATACTCTTCATTGTAGTCAGACACCAAAACATTTTATGTACGTGCACATGGCCACAAGAGAGCGCACATTTCTAAATAAACCCTAACTACAGGACGTGATCTTCGTCCACTGTTCCCTCATATCAATGGGTGGAAAATTATTTGATTTCACCCTTTTGTCTGACTTCTCGACAGGTGCATAAAAGTTAAAAATGCTGGTTTGTAGAGGTTCAAACTTACAGTTTTACTGACAGCAAGGCTGATTCCTCCTTTTCTTTTGTCAACTCGAAATATCCTGCAGGTAGAGCAGTGGCTGTGAGGTTTACGATATCAAATATTCAGCTTTTGTATGACATGAATGTTCACATCACCGAATCCTCATAACAAAACTCTCAAAATATATTTTATAAAAGCAGACATCATATGAATTTATACGTTTCTGTGGTAGCAGCACTACACGTGAAACCTATTTAAATGACATTTTTTGTTGAACGTCAACATTTAGAAATGCTTCAGGGAACTTCAACAAACAGCGAGTTCAAAATGCGGAATTAAGCCCCGTGATCGTGTGACTGGATTATGGGATACGAGTGTGGAGTAGCTGCATTTCACCAGGACGCCTGTGAGTGGCAGCAGCAGCAGCAGCAGCAGCTCAACCTCTGCAGGAAAGTGCAGGGAAGAGAAGAAGAAATTGGAAAAGGGAAGCAAAACAGTAGAAGGGAAAACAAAATGTCGAACTCCTTTTAAACGCGAGGTTGCCCACTCTCTGGCTCAGTCGGTCTTATAGGAGAGTTTGCTTGTTTTGTTCATAGATTTATTGTGTACGTCCCTGACATGAAGAGTCGCACCACAGCTGTCCGTCCAGTGTGCCAGCCGGGGAGAGAGGAGGAGCGATTATAAGCCGGATGGAAACATTAAAAAAAAGCAAAAAAAAAAACTCATGGACTATTTATTATTTTCAAGCTAATAGGATAAGTGAACCAGAGGAATATCACATGCATATCGACCGTGTGTGAAATATTAAACTGATGATTTTTCTTGTTGTTAGACGTTAACCTGACCTCATCCTGGACAGTTATGGATGCTTTTGATATTGTTCAGATTGAAGTCTTCACAGACTGTGACCCTGATGCTGCTGCTAGTGTTCAACAGCGAGAAGTGGCTGACACTCCACCAACAAAAAAGCACAGGAGGAAGAGTGCAATCTGGAAATATTTTACCACCTGTGATGATGATGTGACCAAGGTGGTGTGCAACATATGCAAGAGAGTAGTGAGCAGAGGCAAGGATTTAGGACATCTAACCACCGGTACGATGCACAACCATATGAATTACAAACATTGCAATGTAGGAGGCACTCATAGCACTCAGTGCGGCTGGAGACCAAATCCAACCCCTTCCCCTCCTGCCTTGTTGCCCTTTGCACCGCTTGTTTTCCAGAATCGATTGTCTGAAACCCTCGATCAACCAAATCATCCAATGGCCCAGACAATCACTGACAGTGTGGGTGAAATGATTTGCATGGATCTTTTGCCATGTTCATTTGTGAAAGAGTCAAAACCAAAGTGCAAGAGAACCTTGAGAACATTGAGGGCAGTGTTGTGCACTGCACAGCTGATATTTGGACTAGAAAATTCTCATGTCTCTAACGGGACATTGGTTTGTACAGTAGATATCCAGAGGTGGGGCTGCGAGACTTAAATGTGTTAGTGCGTTGCTCAATATGAAGGTCATCGATACAGAGTACAGTCCTGCAGAAATCTTGCAGCACCTCCAGGATTTTGTTGAAGAGTGGCAAAATATGGTTCCAAGAAGATTTACTGTTGGGTTCTTTGTCACTAACAACTCTTGCAATATTGTGAAAGCCATGTCAGACAGTGGCTACGAGCACATTAGATGCATGGCTCACTCCCTACACTTGATCGTCACAGGTGCTATTGAAGAGTGCCATGGTGTGGTGAGTGTAATCAGCACTGCAAGACAAATTACCAAAACTGTGCATATGTCAAATGAAACCAAAGCTAAGCTGCATGAGCTACAGGAGCAGCTTGGCCTTGCCGTGTCTTCCTTAATTCATGATGTGCCAACTAGGTGGAACACCATGTTGTTCATGCTGCAGCGCCTGCTTGAGCAGAAGAAGGCACTGACTGCCGTGTTCACAGAGATAGACCTTGGTGAGTCCGTCTCAGACAGTCAGTGGACTTTGATGGAGGACGTTGTAAAAGTCCTGGAGCCTTTTGAGGAAGCAACACACACAGTGTGCCAAGATGATACATCTATTTCCTCTGTGATTCCATGCATCCAGGCCCTCAGAGCTGCACTGAATGAACTTAAAGTAAATAAGGATGTGAGTGATCTGCTGGAGATTCATAAGCTAGTTGGCTTACTGCAGATCCACCTTGAGGAACACTTTCAGCATGTCTTTGAAACGTCCACCAACGGCTATTTTAAAGCAACACTGCTGGATCCCAGATTTAAGATCATGCCCATGGCACTGCTCAACAAGCTGGACTTTTCTAGATTGAAAGCTGCCGTTGCAGAGGAGGTCGACGAGTTGTTGGAGCAGGACAACAGTCCTTCAGTAGATGAAGCTGACTCTTCATCGGGTACGGTGCTAGAATCAGAGGGCACCAGCAGCAAGCCAAGTCTCTTCTGTGGCGCAATGCAGAGTCTTGCAGCATGTAATGAGAAGACTGTGACATCGTCAGGTTTAGTGGAGACCTACCTGGCAGAGAGCAGCACACAGTCACTGGCCTGTGACCCAGTGATTTCATACTGGTCTGCCAAGATGGAAAAATGTCCTGCACTGGCTCGAGTGGCAATTAAATATTTGGCCTGCCCGCCCACAAGTGTCTCCTCTGAGAGGCTCTTGAGCACAGGAGAAGATACTGTAGCTGCAGATGACAGACTTGTCCCTGTCCATGTGCCACAGCTGGTTTTCACCAAGTACAATTTGGAAAAATGTCATTAACTAGTTTTGTCATGTTCCTGCTTGTCTTGAAATATGCTTCTCTCTGTGTCATCTAAATGTTTGACATTCCATTGTTCAAGCTTTGGATTAAGGTTGCAAAAAGAAACTGACACAAATAGGTAGAAAAAAAAAATCTATAAAGCTGGTCTTAAGTTAGAGATGTATGCAGATTTCCCACTTAACTATAAAGTTTGTCTTTCTTACACTGGGCACCGTGTTGTCAGACACACTGGATTTTTGACAGTCACTGTCATAGTATGCACAGTATGTAGCATCCTAAATTTTGATTCATATAATTCGGTGGACGAGTTGCAATAAAGAACAAAAGACACAAAGAAGACTGTGTGTTTTGCATAGTTTTTTTGTTTTAAATATTTGACTGTCAGTGATGATGCAAATTACACTTTATTTGTACGGATATTTGCACAAGGGAGGATCCGATGTGAGTTTAAATTCATGGATAAATAAAGCAGCAACGGTACTGAAGTACAGAGAGTGGTGCTGTACTGCACATACCGCATGACTGCTTCCATCAAGGGAGTTTCCTCTGCATCTCTCTTTGTCTTCTTTTGTTCAAAATACAATACTGACTTTTAAGAAAACATTTTAAAGAAAGTTTCACACAGTTTTTAAGTGCACTTCAGGTTTAATATTTGAAACATTTATACTTCAGGCATTCGGCTTATTTATCAGCAGCAATAAGTGCAAACATTTGAAACCATTTTGAGCAATATTGATTGTATTATGTGCAAGCTCAGTCTAGCATCCTGATCGTTGCACTGTTTACATTCCTATGTACAAGATTAAATTACTTTGAAGCCTCCATTTACGTAACTACTGTATAAAGGACCTAGAGAGCCTTGCTAACGGGAACAAGAATTCCATTAGATATTTTATCTGAAAATAACCATGATGATATTATGATTTGAAAAGTTATATTAATACCACATTTTTAATACCATATTAATACATTAACATATCATACCTGATCAGCAGTGTAGGTTGTTAATAAACAGTCAATAAATGGGAATTATACAATGGGCTCGTTATGTTTGCATTTTGATTTACTATCCGTCTCCCATTTGCCGACTCTTTCTGATATTGTTTTTTTTCTTGAGGCCAAACTTTAGGAAGTTGCTGTTAGCTCTAACAGGAACTCTAACTGTCTGCCTATTTTAAAAACTGTTTAGTCATATTGATTTAGAAATATATTGATGCGTGTCTATTTTCATAACGATTAATTATTAGGATTAATGATCTTTTCCAAAGCTCTTCGGATTTTGTCTCCCACTCGACATGGCTAGCTATAAATAGCAGGTAGTTTAGTTTTCTTAAAGCATGTGACCATTTGTATGACAATGCTAATCACATTAAAGCCAGTACATAACCCAATTGTCTCTTAGCAACATATCGATGTACATACTAACGAAATGTTTTTTCAATCAAATTATTAATCTCTCCTTTCTCTTGCTTCGTCACAATACACCACAGCAGATACATTTTTTTTTTCTGCTGTGACATTTGTTTATGAAACAAATACAGACAATTGCAAACAGTGATGTCTCCAATTTGTGCTGATATTTAAAGTATGTTGGTTGCAGGCTCTTTCCACTGCATATTGTTGTTTTTATGTCACAGTGATCTCCTCCAGCAGATCAGCAGGGAAATAGCCCAGCTTGCGTCCAGTGCTGACCTTCAGATAGCCACCTTTCTCATCTCCTTTCTTCACCACAATCTGAAACACAGAGTGACAGCAGCACAGCTCAACATCCCAGCATCAGTATCAGCTCGATACACTCTCACTAAGGTCGCTACAGAATGATTGCTGCAACAGGAAACATTTGTGAATGCGGACACTGAGGGTACAACAGTGTTAGCAGTTATGTTATTAGTTGAACAACAAGATTGGCAATGTACTTGGGCAGCAAGTTGATGTAATTATGTCACTCATCTCTTACTTTTACATTTTATTCATTTTGTTTAATTGAACACAAACTCGTACACATTAGTGTTGTTACCTGATCTTTCTTCAATGTGATTTGCCCCATCTCTCTGTTCCCGACAAAGGAGCGCGTTATCTTGAAAACCCTTTCCGATGCACGCACTTTAATGAGGTAGTTGGTCGGGAAGTAGCCTGTTTTCTCCCCCATCTTTCCCTGAAAATAGAGAGGCAACAGACTTTAAGTTCATCCTCCACAGAAACTTTAGAAAAATGAGAACAAATGAGTGAAACAACACATTTAAATGATCAAATGAAAGCCAGATAAATCAAGAAGTGAAGTTGAACTCACCCTCCACCACTCCTCATTGGAGTCATCCAGAACTGTGATCCGATCACCAGGGCTAATGCACAAGCAACACACACAGTCATATTTTTTAGTTTAACAATTACCTCATGTAACTGATGTAAATATTTGCATCGTTCAAACGTACTGGAAGTCGAGGTCGTCTTTCTCTATGGCCTTGAAGCGATAGAGAGCCAGGTAATAGTGGGAATGGGAGAATGTACCCTTACTCTGTTGAAAAAAATGGCACAGTTGCTTCTGAATATAACAGGCTATTGATAACAAAAGCATTTATACATACAGTATTATAGTTGGTGGAACAGGGGAGTACTGTTAGTATCTGCTTGAAACTGACCTTGTCATCTGCTTTGTCTCCTCCTTTCTCCTTCTTATCGTCAGGCTTCCCTGTACGAACATTGGACATCAGAGTCAGCGAAAAAATGGAGAACGAGTCATCTCATGTTATCGTCACTATTTCAGGTGTGTAGCATCCTTGTTTAATACGTGACTTTATTTAATATTTTTTCTCCTCTTTCTTAAAATTATTATTACAGCCACAACTAGCGTAGTATATACCACAGAGCACAGCTAACCATCATTAGAGTTTATTTGTACCTTCTCCTCCCTCCTCATTCTCTTTGGGCTGTTGGTTCTCCTCTTCTTCCTCCTCCATCATCATCATCATCTAGAGAAAAAACACTAATAATCAGCACTGAACGCAAATATCAAATCCCTAATCCTTTTTTTTTGCTTTAGTACCATTATCTCTGGATTCATGCATGAAAAATTTCCTCTACTGAAATGATGTAAATTACACTTTGATTAAAAAGTCGTATACTCACATTTTTCTTGTCATTTTCATTCTTTTTGCGCTCCTTATTCGCCATGATGACACCGACGCGCAGTGTGTCAAAGACGGGGTCGTTACGATTCGGGTTGTCTGGTTAATATAAGAAGTCAGTCAGATCATTAAGTATTATTAAAGATAATTAAATTACATTTACGAAAAGACTGTGCAATTTCACAGAATGAAAATAACGAATTAATTAATTAATAAAAAGGACTGTCGTTCAGTGGACTCACTTGAATCTGGTTGGTCACTGCTGTACAGGGGGGAGCTGTAGGCCCTTCTGAAGCCAGGTGGCTTCAGGAAACGTATAAAGAATATAATGTTTCAGAATTTCCAAATATTTTAGTTCTGAAAATCTGTCTCACCAGGCATAAAGTAGAGGAAATCTGTATACATTTTAGTATCCTGCTGTGTTCTGATGTCTTTATAAAGCTATGACATCAAAAGGAAAAACACTCACAATTTTACCAAAGCACCTCTGGAACTCGACATAGGACTGACATGAATGGTGGATGTTGGTCTTGCAGTTTTTACACCTCAAAGCAAACTTGTTGTTCACTGAAAAGTAAGCAAAGGAACATCACTAAGTCTAAGCATTACATGTAGAAAACATCACATATATAAAAAAAAGTATAATGTGATATTTTCTTATGTTTGTGTGTGTTTTCCCTGACATGTTTTCTGATACATACAGACTATCATGCGAGCGCAGACGTCACAGAACTTGGGTTTCTTGCAGTAGTGGTCCTTGAACTTGTGGGGTTTGTCGTTGACCATGACAACGGGTGGTGGAGGTTCTGGTTCCTTTTCCTCCACCTCAACCTCCTCCTCATATATGAAATAGACCTGGACACACAAAGGCCATAGCCCAGTCATATGAAAACACAATATGTGCAGTGTTTTGTTGCTTCGGGAAAGCACTGACTGTAGAGGGAGGAGGCTTCAATAATGTGAGCTGAGTTTATGTGAATAATATGCGCATGGAGTGGATAGATAAATGTACTGTTAAAGGTGAGGCTCTACTGGCAGAAAGGTAATAAGATATTCATAATTATGCTTTCATAAGTATATAATCAACTGAAAGTAAGAATCACTGTCATGTTGTTACCTGAGAAGGAGCCTTTTAACTATCAATGAAGGGATACTGTAGCTCAGAATGAACAAAACAAACCCTGGCTCAAGAGTAGGCTCTCCTACATACTTGGAAGGGAAGGGTAGGGGAAGTGTGAAATAAGGGGTATTCAGTTGGTTGCAATCTGCAACTTTATTGCTAGATGGCAGTAAATCCCACCCAGTAATTTTGTATGCTCTTTGGAAAGAGACAGTGATTGTCAAATTTATATGAAATCTTTGGACATACGTTTATATTATATTATATTACATATATTTTCCCACTTTTTGTCATTTGATATGCCTGTGTAGAGATGTGAGTGAGGTTTCTTTAAAAAAAATGTGTTTGTTGGAACAATTATGTAGTCATGCTGAGTGAGAACTGCCTTTGAATTACACACCTTTTCTATTGAATTGAATCATCATTGCAGTGTAGTATTCTCAGGATATGCACATATATTAATTTATGTCAATGATATTTTACAAGTTCTGCAGTCTGCTGTTGTTTAAAGAGTGACCACCTAAAGTGGTCGTTCCTCACAGATCAGCCAGCAGTGTGACTTCCCCCATGGGAGATAAAAGGAAGAATCACTCAAGTCAGGGCTCATATTTTTCCAATTGACGCAGCGCTGCGTTCCTGTCCCAGCTGGTGGCTATTTTAAACTGGCCGGGAATGGCACTGCTAACAGTGGGGGGTTGACATGGTCCTGTCACTCACAGTGTCTCCGTCTTCTTTCACCACGTTGTCAGGAGCTGGAGGGTTGTCATGGATATCCACTGAGTTTTTGTCATCCTCCCTGAAGCACACACACACACAAAGACAAAACAGTAAGATCCAATCATGAAGCTACATACCATTACTTTCACGTGAAAATGTGTCTATCCAAAGTGTTAACTTTCTTTTTTGAAAGAATGGCCCACTCGTGAGCATGTAATACTTACATTAAACCACGACATGTTAACATAAACTGGACAAAGTTGAAACAACAAGATTTTCGCAGGATGACCTCATAGAGTGACCTGACCTGGCATGCTTTGTGTCGATATCAAATTGCCGTTCCAAATGAGTTGAGTGTAGATTTATCATTCTGGGAGAGTCCCACAACACATTTACTCTGATGAACATTGAGCTTCTTTATTATCATTATACGTGAATGTGAAAGATGTGGATAAACTACATTTGGTGTTATTTTGCCTTTCAGTCTGAACTGTTGCAACATTTAGCACATTAGAATTTGAATGGAGTCTTGTGAAGATGGTGAAGAGGGGCAGGCAGGCAAAGTAGGACAAGCAATATATCAGGAAATGTACTCACTGGTCCATGGTGTTTGGTGGATAACGTCAGCACTGCTTCACCTAAAAAGACATAATTATATTTATTCATTAGTTGTTGTTTTTTTGTTTTGCGACAAATAATGCCAATTTGTGATTATCTGGGATAATTAATAGCAAGGATTTTACAAATACAGGGCATTAAATGTCTCTTTTCTCATGTGAAATGTAATATGCCATGGTTTGGTAAAATCAACAAAAAACATAAACCATATGTGTATGTATATAAAATGATTTAATGTGAACTCTTATGATGTGTGACTATTGTGGCGTCAATTCAGAAAGTATCTAATAGATCTCGGCTCAGTGTTTTATCATCCATCATCTTCTATGAGAAGAAAAATGATTTGAACAAAATCTACACAGTGTAGTTACATGACATTTACATATTTTATTTGTGATGTGGATAGTTAGTTGTTTAAGACACAGCACACACATATGCAGGATGTTCTTCTTGTATCTGTATGAAGTCTTAACAAAAAAAGTTTGCAATTCACTCGCGTACACATACAAACACACATACTGTACGAGTGCACTTATCCAACAAACTATTCTAGGGCTGTGAAATTCAATCTCATCACAGCTATTTTGGGTGCCTCTGCCAGCCAGAAAAAGAGGAGGAAAATTCTAGAAGTACAACCGCAATGAAAATCAATATTTGCGAATTGGCAAAAACATTTTCCATATATCAGTAATTCAGTTAGTATTTCAAAGCTTTATGTGACTGCTTTTCTGTAATTAGATTGAATGAACAGGCTTTCGTCATGCAAACACAGTTTTTTGCAGTGGAATAACGTTAAACTTCAAACTGGAACATACCTCTTTTCAAAACTCGGTCAGCCCAAAGGACAAAATCCAGTGTGTGAGTAAATCTCTGTGTGAATGAGTCCTTCACCTGCTGGCGTTGACTGGAGCGCTGAACGTCCAGTGGATCTGAGTCTAACAAACCAGCCCACCCACCTGCCTCCTCACTTCAGGCCCTCAGGATTCTCTGTCTGGGCCCTCTCTTTCTTTACTGCCTTTATTGTCTCTTTAGGTGATTTCCAGTTTGCTCGGATGCCAACATTTGTCTGTGTTTGTGCACTTAGCTATGATTTTGTGTGTGTGTTTGTATGTATGTTTGTGTGTGTGCCAGGCTGAGCGCTCATGTGTCAAGATGACTGTTTGGGACAGCTGGGGACCTTGGACTCAGCACCGATGACGAGGGGAAATCAGATACTTCTCGCCCCCTGTCTTCATTATACACATATACTCACCTCTTTCCCCTTGTCCCACTTGTTCACAGACAACAAAAACATGTAGACACACAGGCATTCATAGTGTTCAGTGTCCTGTTAATCCCTCAGAGAATGAGGACAAAGCACAAACCTGCGTGTCGCCCTTGTATTAAGCATTTTATCTGGTAATTCAAATGAGTTCTGTATTAAATGTGTGCATATGAAAAATAATGGTTGTGTTGTGTTGTGTTGTAGGCAGCACTACAATTCAAGAGACTGAGGTAATGTGATCAGAAATATATCTTTTAATTTGGGGGGTTTAAATATCTGAGGCTGAGTTTACATACAGTTACACACATATGAGACATTTAAGGCTCCCTCTGATGTTTCTTTAGACTAAAAATCTTAAAATTTGACTTTCTGATCATTTTACACCATCATGTCTGAAGGTATAGAGATGATATACTGTAACTGAAGTAAAGTGAAAAGTTAGTAAATCAAATGTATTATGTTCTATGACATTTTTGGTGACCGGTCAAAAAATTCTCAGAGGGGTATGATTGCACAGGGGGAGTTTTCTGGACCTAGATTCATGAATGGAAGTTGTAAGTGAGTAAAAGTCACAGTGACACTGATGGTGTCCCGAGAAGGTGTAATGCCAAAAAAGGTCTTAGGAGGTGGATCATAGGGTCACTTCAGTCAGACATGTTTTTTAATGGAAAACAATTGGGGAAGATTTTGCTCCTCTTTTAAAAATGTCTCCCCAAAAACTACGTAGGCACCTTTAAGGGATATATCCCCACATAAACCCATTATAAACTGAATTAATTAAGGTTGCATTTTAACTCATAATGTTAAGGGGGCCTCAATATTATGTAACAATCCACATGTAACCTCAAGGTCCTTGTCATTTCAATTTATATTGTGCATTAACAGTGTATACAGTATTAGCAGACAAATTTGTAGTTTATGAAATTACCACAAGCTAATTGCCATATGAACCCCTTGAGAGTCTAGGGGCCCCAGGGCAGTTGCCTGCTTTATGCTACTAGGCTGTCTAAATTCAGTCTTTACCAAAATCAGAGTGTGCTCTCTGAGATATGTTAATCACAGAAAAACAACAAACAGACGTATAACATACATATAGTGTAACGCTGGGCTATGCATGGAATAAGTATATGGTGCAAAGAGGGAATGAAAGTGTGCAATATGGATAAATAAATTGGACAATTTAAAACATGGCCTTTCTAAATGTGTGTTTATTGTATTTAATTTCTGTGGGTTTTTAAACAATATGTATCTGTGCTAAGAGTCAGTGTAGACAGTTGCTCATGAATCCATTATTGTGAACTGCAGAGGCCTTTTACCATTCTGTCATTATCATGTCCTCTATCAAGGAGCTCCGCACTGATGTCTGTCTGGAACACTACAAAGGTCCCGGTGCATGTCGGGTACAATACTCCCTGAGCGCCCCAATGCGCATGCCCAACAGAAAACTCCATTATTTTTTTTGCTCGGAATCTGTAAGAAAAAAACAGTGGGAAACTGTGAATTTGGGATTACATGGGTCGTAATGGTTGTCGGAATACATCTGAATGCGAGACGGTTTAGCAGAGCAAAGACCAAAGCGGCGGCTGGATAACTGTGCGCCGGGAGCGGGACATCCTCCAGTCTTGTTGGGACACTCCAGAATCAAGTAAATTTCAGTCTGTTAGCTCTGCTAGCCTAGCTGGTAGCATTAGCCCCGATATCTCAGGCGCAGTAAAATGAAGCGTTATTGCCCTTTGTTTTTAAATCGGACTGGCAGACGTTGCATAAACGCTGAGAGCTGATTGATCGCACAAATGCATGCTTTAAATGATGAAATTGCTTATTTTCCGGTTATTTATTTAAGTATCAGCCGTTCTCAAAACATTCTCTGGCTAGTCCGTTAGCTAGCCAGCTAACTCTTGATTCTCCCGCGAGCCAGAAAAGCGAAGACTCCAAAACTTCGCCAACACAGAGAGCCTGACGCAGAGAAAGGTTGATAGGTCCTGCTAACATTAACGATAGCTAGCGGCTGTCAATATGTGAGTTCAATCTGGCGATCGTGTATTTTTGCGAAGCAGTATTTTCCCTGGCTTGTTTCTCGTTACCGTAACTAACACGCAAGAGTTTTTGCATCGGAGTGTTTTGTGCGCCTGACAGCTGTCACGACAACATAGTACAAAGTAGGGTAGCCTGCTAGCTTAGCTGTTAGCCTAGCTGCTAGTCTGCCGTGTATCATTCGTGTAGTTTGTGAGATATTGTTCCAGGGCTGCACACTGCCGAGGTGTCGACTGTAGCTCAACTACAGACTCTCCCAACATTTTATTTCATGCTCGTTTCAAGTTGCTAGCTTTTTAGCTTGTAAGATGTTTGGCTGGCAGGCAGCTGCTTATATTGTGGCTAAACATTCAGTTAACCCACGGGCCTATCCAAACACACCCTCCCACTTCAAAGTAGCCGCAGCTTGCTCTGAAGTTGTATTCTTTATCAGAGAGTAATCTATCTCGTATAATCATTTTTTGAAGTACGCTCGGGCGAAATCAAGTGTTGGAAGTGGTTTATTACATCAGTTATGCACCCTGGTTCTACTTGTCATATTACATAATCCACCTCCCCCTTTCTTTGCAGGCTCATCATCTTCATCCTCGACCCCCCATCAGACCTCTGATGTGAACTGGACAAAATAAATCTGCAGGAGTTATCCTCTAAATTGAGGATCTGCCTCAAAGTCGAGCAAAGTCCAGGTGTTTGGGCATCAAGTCAGGTCCTACTGGCAGTCTGTGTGCTTCTCACCCACCAGCATGTACATTGGACAGTGGATACCTTAGCCAAAACAAATCCTGGCTTCCCAAAGATGACAAGGTATGCTAAATGTGCTTCAGCAATTATTTTTTTTGTGTTGCTTTACCTTGAAAGTACACCTAAAGCCCCTTTTTCTGCCATGGCCACACCCTGTAATGATAAGTTTTTATTATATTTTGGGTATTAAATGTTTGAGACAACATTCTGTAGAGGCTTGAATTGTTGTGCACACATACATAAGGAATGTAAACATTGGGCACTTTGCCCAACCTTTGGTATCATAGGAGAAAGCAGGGGAGGAAACTCGTAACTGATATTGAAATAGTGCGATTTATTTTATCAGGAACCCTTGTTGTCTGTATTCTTGATGATTGTGTTAAACCTAGGCTGATTTTATCATGGTGCCAAAGTTGGATTTTGCAATTTTTTATGTTTGACGCCGACACTTGGCTTTGTGTAATCAGATTAACGTGGCTCACACATTCGTCATGCAGCTTGCTTTAATTAGAACATTGATATGCCGAAGACTACACAGCAGAGACATTCGTTCATCCATTTTATGCATGCATGTGTTTACTTATTCAGTGGCTCACGGTGAGGCACGACAAAGTACACTGATACATGAAACAAACTAGTCGCATGTATACATACATTTTTAATAGAGGTTCACCTAACTTGGGAGCCTTGACGTTGACTTTTCAAATGCAGAACAAAGATTGTCCAGGAAAAAAGGCATATGTAATATTTTTAAAGCAAGTGAGTCTTTAAACAAGTTGAGCTTTATTTTATGGGATAGAAGAATATATTTATTAACAACTTGGCTTCTTTTCCAAGGTGCTGGCAGGCCACAACTACAAAATGATGGGAGGCAGTGAGACTGTAAGTGGGGACAAGGATGGGGTCCACACCACTGCAATACACGTCCCCATCGGCTGGCAGAGGAGAGTGGAGGGCGGGCAGGTGATCTATGTCAGGTGGGTTGGTGCAGTTAAACAGAAAGAATATGCAGACTTGATGTTGCTATGAAGGCATCTTGCTGTGT